>JAQQZT010000033.1:29486141-29505917 GCA_030068275.1 Clarias platycephalus | reverse complement strand
TGGGTCTTGAGTCTACTTTTGAACTGGGAAACTGTGTCTGCTCCCCGAACACTGTCTGGAAGGCTATTCCAAAGCTTATCTTATCAAAGCTTACATATCTTCTAACTCCACGGTCTTTCCTGTTCTTTATTTGTTTCTACATTGTCAAACAATGCTGAAGGCGTCCAAAATATGCAATAATCTCATTGTCCATTGGAAAACCATTGGAATATTGAGTTTTATTTTTTACAAAATTAAACCCCAGGTTGCATTAATGTTTTCATACATACATAAAAAGAGACTGAATTGTCATACTTGCTACCATCACTCGCTAAATCATGCCTCCTACAGGCGGCTATTACACCGCGCATAGCATCGTATATGTGTAAACAGTTTTCTGTGATAACTTGTGGCTGCAAATTGCCACTGAAATTGCCACAAACAATTTCATACCTGTGTGGCACATTGGTCTAGTGTTTAGCACTGCTCCCTCACACTTCCAGGGTTGGGGTTTGATTCCTGCCTCGTGTGTCCTGTGATGGATGGACACTCCGTCCAGGGTGTACCACGTCTCATGCCTTGAATTCGCGTGAATTGGCTCCAGGCTTCCCCACAATCTTGTACAGGATAAGCGGTGTAAAAAATGAGTGAGTGAGAGAGTAAATCATACTTGAGGAAAAGGAGGGATGGAATGGGATGATGGATTTGATGATGGGTTCCATTTTGACTTAATTTCCTTTGAAGGTTTCTTCCTCATACTGTCACAGGGAGTTTTAATTTGCCACCATCTACTCGTCTTGATCTTTGGGGGTAGACTGATAAAGTAAAATGAATACATCCAGAATTTTTATTTTTGTAATTCTGCTTTGTGACAACACCCATTATTAAAAGCTTTTTACGAATAAATGCAAATTGAATTCAATTTAATTGAAATGAACATTATCCCCACCTCCATTGAGTTTGCATGTTCTCCATGTGCTTAGTGGGTTTCCTCCGGGTTTCCTTCCAAAGTCCAAAGACATGTGCAATAGGCTAGTTTGCATTTCTAAATTGTACGTAGTGTGTGAGTGAGTGTGTGCACTTGTGCACATGGACCTTGTATGATGGACCTGACCAGGGTGAACCCCCGGAGACCTTGTACGGAATAAATAGTATAGAGAATAAATATTATGTGTGGTAGAATATTTGATTGTTTTGATAGAATATAATACACAAAGATATATGTATACAGTATTTGTAAATACAATGTGCAATATTTAAATAATTTAAAAACAGTGAATTCTAAAAATTTAAGTCTCATGTGTTATAAGCTGATCTTATTAGAGAGTCTTTTCGCTATGCCAGGCATCTCTTTTTGTCATAATTTCATCAGAAGTGATGTCTATTTATGGTTGGTTCTGTTCATATTCGTCCTTGTGTGAATTGTTATTGTTAGTCCTACTATAAGAGGCTTTGTGCAGGTGGTGCTTCTTAATTCTTATTTAATAAACGTTTAGTACAAAATAGTTTGTTTATGACAAAAATCATTCAACAGAACAAAACAAACCCATGCTTGGCTGATATACAGTATCATGAGTAATAAACCATTCTAAGCCACCCCTCATTTCTTCATGTTAAATGAAATTAAATGATGTACATTACATTAAAGAAACTGGAACAATTGTACTATTGTACTGCGACTGGCTGCAGATTGTAAAAATACAATTTCAAAATCTGTTGTTCATGTAACAACCTCAGCAGCAACCTCATTTCCCCTCTTATCCGATCCAACCACTCAGCATTCACCAGCATACTAATTACCAGCCTGATCATCTGTCATCATCTGTTTCTCACCAGTTCATGACTTAAGTAAAAAACAAAAAAAAAGGTTCATAAGTCACTGTGAGGCACAGTATATAGAGTATGCATACATGCAGGCCAGATGCTACTGTAGGTGCAAACTAATCAGAGCCTCTCAGTTCTACTGTACCAGCTTCATGCTTGACCTCCTCTCTCTTCCTCTCCTGCTATCATAATTTCGTTTCCCCCTTACACTTCGTTCTCCTCTGCATTGTTTGATTTTACCTTAATGCCTCAGGAAGTGGCTAGTGTAACTACCTGGCACTGTAAGGGACATGATCAGCACTTCCTTGCTCATTATTTTCCCTCTGATTGTGGAGCTGTGAAGGTGGCTGCATTAATTTAGTGTTCATCATCCTACACTCTCCCTTTTGCTGCATTTGACGTGAATGAGTATGCCGTTTTCTTTATCCTTGTTTAGCCTTTGTCGGTAGTTTTTAAGCTGGTGACAAGGAAAGGCTTTGATACCAGTTTCTCCGCTACATCTTTGTATATGATGAATAAAAGCTGCTTTTTGAAAACACCTTTCAGCGTCTCTTTTCCTCCTTACATGCTGTGTATCTAAAGGAAATACTGATACAGAGGGAGAACGAGTTCAATTGCGTTTCATTCCACCCACGAGACTCAGTACGCACTCTGATTAGGTGAAAGGAGTATCAGGTGGGATTGCTGAAGCGGTGATTGCTCACACAGCCACCGCAGCGGGCGCATGACGTATGTGACACGCGAGTCCTGCTCCCCACGTCGCTCCTGTCACCGGGATAACTGAACAGAAACAGATAAACAATAATGGTGTCTGGGTCTGAGCAGGTGGCCTCAAAGAGCGGCCGAGGCAAAGAGTGCCGTATCCAAATTACCTCAGGGAGTAGATTACATAGGAACTGCCCAGATGGGCCACATTAGCAGCAGTAGGCAAATCGGCAACCTGGCCGGGCTCAGCTGGCTTTCACCTGGACTTGCTGCAGTCGTATGGCGCAACACCAACATCTTCTTCTCCTCATGAAGGCAATGCAAAGGACCAGCAAAGAATAAATGCAACAAAAAAAAAGTATAGCTGTACAAAAAGCTCTTAATTTATTTTGTCAATCAGGACTAAACCATGTAAGATGTTGATGGCAATTTGTTACCTCTTTATACCAAAGAACTGTTGAATTCTTCATTCTGATTGGTGTTGAGTAAGGCTCTGTAACACCGGCTCCACCAGGAGTGCCAGCTGCAGCACAAATCACAGTTTATAATAATGAGGTCTAATTTATATGAGGTTTTATGGCAGATGCTTCACATGAGCAGATAATTTGATTGTTATTTAAAAACAAACAAACAAATAAACAAAAATCCTATATAATCATTGTATTGTGGAATTTCGGTGTATTTGAGTTAAGGGCAGAATTTCTACTCGAGCTAAATAATTAATGACAGATAATAAGAAATACATTTTAATCCAACGAACATTATACATTTTAAATGTCCGGTCATTGATTATTTCCCAAAAAACAGCCGACTTTTTCATGCAAATTCTGCACATAATGTTTAAAAATAACAGGCAGTTTCATTAAATCGACTTTAAAAGTAATGTTTTCTTGAAAACCTTTATACCAGTAATATGATTTTATTTCTTTTTTTATTATTAACCATTAATCTCTGGACTTTAACATCCTTACTCAGGTTAATATATTTTAGTCTCAGGCTTTTAGAACGCCAAAAAAAGATGTATTAAATTGTTCTTCATCAAGCTTTCAACTGGGTTTGTCATATGTCATAAAAATACCTGTGAGATTTTTCGGAAACCGAGCATGACAAGGAGGCAACAGTGATATGCAAAACTGATATGATAACCTGAAATGAGCCCAGTGGAGTCGTGGCATGTTTGATTTCTGCCTGTCATTCTGATGGTACTGTTGTAGTGTATTGTCACAGGAAGCCATGCTGTTTGTCACTTTGTGCCATGTCAGTTTGTTACATCGTGTCTCACTCATCATGCTCGGTTTTGTTCGCTATTCTGAGACGGGTGTCCTGTTGACCCATGAGACATCTATCTATTTTACATTTAATTTGAAAAACACTGAGTACATATACTGTATGTCCTATTTCGTTCCGACAATATGTTCGACAGTTTGACAGCAAAATTAGATTTTTTTTCAGGTTTTGGGGGGAAAAATGAAGCAAGAAGTATTGCAAATTGATAGAGAATATTTTGTGCGTGTTTTCCTTGACTCACACGGCTGTTAAAAATATTTTGTTGAAATTGTTTGGGTTATGTAAGTGTGAATTGTGTGTGATTTTTCAAAAAGCAATAACTCCATCTCGCACAGTATTATCACAATGGATGAATGAGCCTGCAGTTGTGCTTGTGGTTATTTTAGTATGCAATTTACTATCGATAATATGTTGGTTAGGTTTTAATAAAAAAAAAATAGAAAACTCATACTTTGTGATTTTGTGGTGAGTCAGACACCAAGTAGTAGCAGCAAATTAGATCAAGGAGTTTTTTGTTTGTTTTTAAACCTTTTTAATTACAAAGACTGTTGAAGATCATGAAAGACATTATAAGCAATAGAAGAACTTCAGTTTATAGCAGCTTCAGTTTCCTACACTAACAGTTTTAGTTTCACTTCAGTGCATGGTGGCAGCTCTCTATCATAGCACATTTATGCAGCATTTAACCAATAGTTTCCGCACACAGAGCGTGTGCATCTCATGTCTCTCGTATACAAATCGGTTGTGCATATTTTAAGTTTTGGAACTTTATTTCTCTTCTTCACCACAGTGCTTACACTACAGTATTTCACATAATTTTGTTAAGTCTACTATATATCACGTTGTTTAGACAACATCCAAATCTCATGATATCCTGTTTCCCAGAACGTACTGCACCATAGATGTTAAGCAACTTATACCTGTCGCCTATTACTGCTCAAATCTAATAAAGTCTACTAGTCTTTTTCTTGGTTTCAACATTCTCCAAAAACTTTTTGATCACATTTCAATCATTCATGGCAGCCACTGTGTCGACAGCAAGTATCTTCGTTTCACTGATCACATGACAGAACAAAAAGATGTCATTAGCTTGTCATACGTAACATGATGGCTTAATTAAACATTTTGCTATAGACAACCTTGTACTGTATATCAGAAATATATATAATAAGTCTAAAAATGGCGTTTATCGCCTTCTGCTGTCAATCTGTTCAAACGCTGTATGTAACGATATATCAGTTGGAATAACAATTAAAGGTCACATGAGCTGGTCATTACATCGTCATTACAAGTTGATTATTTCCAATATCACCGCATCCTAAAGTGGTTTATTATATATTCCTATTATACCACAGCAGTTTGCAAAGGCTGACACAACACACTTTTTATCAATTTTTAGTTGCATGTTAGTTAATTACCTATTACTTACCTACTGTATAGCCATTACAAACGATCGTTTATATCCAACTTCTGATCTTTGCTCTTTTTAAGTTAATGAGGAAGATTGAAGATTGTCATTGTTATGAGCACCTGTAGAGTGTGAAAGGAACAGCTTTCCTTCCAAAAATATGGTTTCTTACTATATCGACTAATTTTTACACTATAAGCCAAACATGCTCGTACTGTATGCCTAATTAAGAAACCCCAAAGTATTAGGCTGAGAACATTAAGATATACCTGTGATTTAGCTTGCAGCTGAAACAGCTGACCGAGAAAACTAATCAACACCTTTATGACCAGTGCCATTTCTCCTAAACTCCTAAAAACACACCAGCATAGGACCACCACTGCACAATTTGTCATGTAAACCTTCCATACCGATCATTGTAGGTGTAGAATTGCTCATCTCCTGTTCTGCTCAATGTATTGGCACCCTGTACTCTAACCCGTCATTGAAAAAAACTGGCCATAGGAGTACCCCTGAGCAGAAATGATTTAACAATGCTTCGATCTTGGCAACCCAGTGACAGTGATATGGTGATGTGAGTGGTTTCACTACAGTGTTACTGTGGTTTTAAAACACTTACAGTACCACCCTTTCTTAGAAACACAGCTTTATGGTTGGTTGTGGTTTTGATTTGTGGTTTCTCAACCAACTGAGAGCTTTAAAATATATATAAATGAATTTTATATTCACGTGAAGGACATAAAATAATTATTACAATGTTTCCACTTTTGTTTAAAAATCAATTAAGAAGTGAGGGCCTCGGAGTGGCGCAGTGGTAAAGCACCCGCCCTATCATCCAGAGATCGCTGGTTCAATCCCCGGGTGATGCTGTAACCTCTCACAGCCGGAGGTCTAGAGAGAGCTGATTGGCCGAGCTCCCTCAGAGGGGAGGGATGAGAGGTACTTTGTGCTTCCACATTAATCACGGCTCTACAGCCAATCAGGGGCGTCTGTGAGCTTGCGCACGCTAACCCCTGATGGTGCGTGAGCGAGCAGTTCGAAAAGATGCAGTCGGCTGGCGTCACGCGGTTCGGAGGAAACACGTGATAGTCTTCGGCCCTCCCAGCTGAATGGTAGTAGTAGCCTTAATGTGGGGGCCCCCTAGTGACGGGGAGGAATTGGCCACGACTAAGTTAGGGAGAGAATCGGGAAAAAATCCCCCCCCAAAAAAATCAATCAATTAAGAAGTTATTTAAATGAGCCAGACTAAAATTACAGGGTTACAGACATCGCGCTTTGTGTCATATCAGTTATCGCTCTAACCTTCTGTATGCAAAAGGATTTCAAACTAACAGTATGTCTGAGAAATGTCAGGTTCTTTCAGTTTAAACAATGCTCTCTGTAAATCAAAGCCCTCAGACAGTTGTCATCTCTGCCTTATTGGCCTTTGATTGAGCGTGACCTCTATTTCCTCTTCGCTCTTTGTGAGAAAACACAGAAATTGATCTGCATCTGTATGGTGGAGACGCGCATGGAGCGAGAGCGAGAACGTCGGTTACTACACAGGCGCTTCGGGTGCCGTCTTATGAATGGTTGAATTGTCGCACGTAGTCTTGATAAATGTGGATATAAAAACGTTGTCTGAATTGGAGGTTGATTTCCAGAATCATCGAATATACAGATATATTTAGTGTGAATGCAAGCTAATGAGGTTCTTTTTGCTTTTTCCCAACGTAGGACTAAAGTAGCATAACCTCTGAGAGTCAGGTGCTCAAGTAAGATGGAATGGTGTCCTTATTTCTGCTATCTGAAGCAGGCGAAGGCGTCCCTATGCGACTAATGCTATAACGACTTAAGCAAAAGCAAATTTGCTTAAATTATGATGTCAAAGGAAAGAACGCGTATTAGCACACCAGTTGTGTCCTTTAACAAGTGTCAGCCTTTCAAGTCTTTATAAGATAAGATCATAAGTCTGTCTGGCGAATGTATAGGAATCAGCTGCATGCATCTCTGACAGACGATCTGGGAATGCAATAGAAAAACAGTCTGAGATTAAAGCGTGCAGTGAGACGAGGAAAGAAATAAAAGCTTTGCGTTTCTTTTTAATTATGCATAGTGTGTGTCTGTTTCAGTCTTGGCCATATTCAGAACTGTGACTCCAGGATGAAACAGCAAACAAAACAAACATTTCTCAGTTTCATGATGAAATTTACGTCCGATATTACCAACATAAATTAAATCATGAACACTATTAATTTGTTCAAATACAGTAACTATTAATGCATTGATCAAAAAATATTAAAAATAGAAAGCGAAAGAATAGGATGTGCTGGATCGTGCAGTGTTATATAAATAAACGAGCCATATTGTAAATTATATGTGATAATTATATTATAAATATATTATTATAATTAGATCTAGGGCAATATTTACACTGTCTCTTGCTTGGCTTAATTGATATTAAAATACAACAGGCGTTCAAGTCAAACTGGGACCTGATGAAAGGTGTAAACCATTTTTTGATGTTTGGGCCATTTATGAAGTTTCTGGGAGGCCAGCGTTTCAGATACAGGCAGTCTGATCATGGCTCCGGTATATAGAAAAAAATTTCTATCTTGATGCTATCCAAGCACTAGTGAAATGATGGGATAAGCGCATTAGTGTAGCAGAGGATTACACAATCAAAAAGTCCCAGTTTCACTTGAATGTCTCTTTTTTCCAATCACTGTTTTATATTTATGGGTTTTCTACCAGGCTTAAAGTGCTTGTGCTTGTGTTAGTCTATACAGTAGTAGGAAACCTTACTTTGTTCAATTTGGCAACATCAGAGACATGAATGTGAATCTTAACGCCTAACTTTTTCTATATGAATATTGATGTAATGTTTGGAAGCTGACTGTGAAGACGGCTCTCTGCTTATCCAAGTATATGTACGTCTTTCACTAGCTTCTCTGAATAAACAAATCCATTCGAAGGAAACTGAGCATGGCTTAACTACATAACAGTATAAATGTGCTGAAACGATCCTGCTCATGAGCATGTGCATATACACACACGCATGCACACACAAACACACGATAAAGCACTCTGCCATGGCAGGTCACTCAAAGGCTCCGTATCATTTATTGATTTTTCCCATGCGGTGCTGATGTTTGGAAAGGGAAAATCTCGACGCTTAGGATTGCATTATCTTCTTACGCCATAACGTTTTACCATGAGATTTTCTCTTTCATTTTCCGAAGCGTGTTTTGAGCCGTAAAGCGATGCTGCCTTGAGGCTAAATTGATCTGTGTGTACGTGATAAAATGTGGACATATTAAAGATAGTCCATTAGATAGTCCATTACAGTGAGGAATATGAGAACTCATCACTTCACAGCAAAAACAAATCATTAAACGAGAAGACTGTCACAGGTTTATTATGGCCTTTATGACAATCAGGCATAATTATCTCAGTGTGCGGTATGAGCTTCCACAGTCGTTTGTTTGCTCGCCTGTACATTAGGCCTTCATTTTTGCAAGATCGCAATGTTCTGTACTTTTAGGGCTTTTCTTCTGGGAGTTAGGGTTTTTTATTATTTTATTTTTTTCCAGCCTGTGAAAGTAGAAAATAAATGTGGAGCTTAGTTGAGATCTATTATATTGTAATTAGAAAATGTCCTAATTAGCTTTTTCTTCTTTAGGATTATTAAGAAAAGTAATATATATTTATGTATTCATTTACAAAATAGATATATTTTTATATTTTCTATGAAGGTTAAATCTAGACCACTGAGCCTACTGATGTGCAAATGACAAACTGTAAAATAACTTTTGTATAGAGCTAAAATAAACAAATAAATAATCTAAATACATTTTTTTTTTCAATCCCAATGTTAAAATCTATAGATGTTTTACATAATTTTTAAATTCTGTTTGTTTTTACCTCTGCCCCAAAAAAAACACATTCAAACCTAATAAAGCCATTGAATATGTCATAATAAAATAAAAGTAACCATGAAACCTGTGTCTAACTCTAAATCTACTTTTATTCATATAACTGTCAAAATACTCTGGAAAGAGTCTGAAACTCAGTCATTATCATAATCATATCAAGATTAATAAACATCATGGCTGCCACATGCCAATCAAGTCTAGAATTCTAGTGCGGTGGAGTTTTGTTTACTGCAACAGCCATAACTCATTATTTCATACATGAACCTGCAAGAAACTTGAAATCCATAATCTATAAGTGAAATTCTAATGGTTGCTGGGTTACCCCCAAAAAAATATAGCTGTCATCAGGCAATCAGCTTCAGCACACATTTAATGCAGTTAGTATTAAATCACAATAACAAAACCTGGTATATAAACAGCGATCAGCCATAACACCATATAACATTAACATTGATTAACCAGGCAAAATCCATGAGGACCCAAAGCTCATCTATTATGTCTGGTCCAATCCCACAAAAAAAGCCAATGTAGCAGAAATTGCTGAAAAGTCAATGTTGGCCACGGCAGAAAGGTATAAGAACACCCAGTGCATCACAGCCTGGGCCTCTACTGTACAGTCCCCAAATCTCTATTTGACCGAGCATGCATGGGATTTGCTATACAAACAAGTCTCATCCATGAAGACCCCGCCTTGTAACAAGGATCTAGTGCTAATATGAGGCAGCCAGATACTGTAGCGCACTTTTAGAGGTCTTGTGGTGTCATAGCTGACTCTCAACAGGTCAGAGCTGTAGACACAAGGGGAACTTTCACAATATTGGGGTTAATTCTTTTGGATTTTAATTAAAGCTGCCTGGTTTGGGTTATTACCTGATTACGGTATAGTCCTCTATGGTCTATGTATTGTTTTTATGAAAAATGTCCATTTGAGGCATTACATAAACTGAGGGTTGCTTGGACGGAAAAGACATAATTAATAATTAATAATAATAATTAATAATGTGTTATGTTTTAAAATAGTATATGCCTAAAGGGTTAATATAAGATATTTTAATAAAAAATAGCGCAGTCATGCATTATGTTGATAATTTTTGAGGTCCGTTTGTAGCCTGCATGTTTGTACTTTGTTATGCTAAATGATTTTTATGGCTTTGTTGTGAAATAGAAAAGCATTGAAGAAAAACACACACACACACACACACACACACACACACACAGAATAGTCTTGTTTCAGTTACTATCATACACCGATCATCCATAACATAAAAACACAAAACATTCTGTGTAGGTTCCCCTTGTGCCACCTTGGCAGCCCTGGCCCCTAGGGGTAGAGCGCTGCAGAGCCTCTTGGGGTGTGCTGTGGTGTCTGGCACCAGGATGTTTGCAGCAGTCCCTTTGGGTGCTGGAGATCGTTGGATGGGGCCTTCGTGGACTTGTTTGTCCGGGACATTTCTTGAGTGTTCGATTAGATTGGGTTCTGGAGAGTCTGGTGGGTAGAGGTACAGGTACAGGTAGGCTGTGGTGCACTGGGTGTTCTGGTGCCTTTCCAGACAGGAACCCCGTTCCTCTCCATAGCCATACAGTAGATGAGCCACGCCATGATCCTGTCGCCAATTTACTGGTATATAATCGATGATCACTTTCAATGTGGTACGGTTATGTGGTGTTAATATTTTGTGGTGTGAGCACACAAACCCAGACCATCTGTAAATCAAGCAAGAAGCCTGCCCCTCAGGCTACCAATCCCCTATCAAAGCTACGTGTGATTTATTAAATGTGAGGAGGATCAATGATATTAAATTTGTCACAGCATTCTCACCCTGCCGTTCTTTTGTTTTCCTCAGTCCTTACCCAGACGCAGTGAACTCACAATTCACACTCTGATTGAACAGCCTACAGGAAAAGGTAGACGAAGGTCGTTATATCCTTCTAATTGATTGCATTGTCTGTTTAGCAGGGTTGAATAGCAACGCTGACTAGAAATGATTAGAACAGTCAATGTAACTGTGCGATTATTAAAAGCAATAACTCAGTGGAAAGTATGTGTAAATGCAAAATGAGGAATAAGAAGAATAGCAAAAGTCAAGTATTTTACATAATTCATGAAATGGGCTACTAATCGGTAAGTCAGCAGACAGTGAAAAAATTGGTATATAAGGAAAATGTTGCTGGTATGCGTCGGGGTGGTTAGGTACCCACTGGGGATTGTGTATAACAAGCATCTGCACACCTCCAGATGCTTAAGTTCATCTAATCACTTAATTTATGCAGATAGCATGACCGAATCAAATTGTGACAGAGGACGTAGTGCAATTGATTAAATATATATATATATCAAAAGCAAGCTGGTTCATTGCTCTTTACCTTGTACCATCAATTACGCTACTGTACACATATTGCATGTTTCATTATTTAAAACATCTATGCACGTCAGTGTTATGATGAACTAGGAACAAATTTCTATTGTGTTTAAAACATTTGCACACTCTTTGCTATGCATTATGCGAGTGCTGTCACCCTGAAGTGTACTGTTTTTGTATAAGCACATGCTTTTAAAGCAGTCACTTGCCAATGGGGTCAATGTTTAATTTAGTAATAAATTACATGCATTTTAACAATTTATAGTTACATTTCTATCCCAGCCTCTCCTGAAGACTTGCTTGGAAGTTTCTGCACGGACGCTTACTGTGAATTTAAAGTGCTGACACTAGAGGCCCTTTCTGTTAAAATCTCCTAAGCAAAGTCTTTAAGACTGCCATGAATATACTTCCTTACTTGTTAAACATGTTTATAATCACTTAGGATATGTGTAACGTCTGTCATACATGTGCATGAACTGTTACTACAGAAACAGTCATTTTAATAGAACAAGCGCATTAATATAAACCCGCTGTTTATGTTACTGCCGGAACGATTGCAGGAGCCGTGCAAAGAATAATGCACATGTTCTGACCCGAGATCTGAGAATTTAACCACAATATGCTATCGGCATTCTTTAATGTACATAACGCAATACACAATTATATCAAGTAAAGACTTGCTTTATATAGTAAATAATGAGTTTTTTTGTCCATCGCAGGACACAAGCACACACACACACACACACACACACACTCCTAAAAATACAGGCAACTTGGAAACGACAGTTAGCCTACTCCACATGTCTTGGGACTGTGGGAGGAAACTGGAGTACCTGGCATACTGTAGGGAGAACATTCTAACTCCACACACAAACCCTAGGAGGGAATCGAACCTTCGACCCTGAAGGTGTGAGGCCATAGGGCTAACTGTGCTGCCTCAAATAAAAATCCATTACAGTTGTTTGTTTCTCCATCTCGGACCCTGAGGCACACAAATAAATAAGAAATTAAAAGACTAATACTCCACCTTTGGTCTTAGTTCATATTCCTTCCATCTCATTGTATTCATATTTAGATCTAGAATCTTGATGTGTTATGACCATATTCATATAGTACATTAGATCATGCATATGATATTCACACAAAGCAATATACAACATATACTGTCTTTAACATGCTTGATAGTACAAGCTAAAATTGTATTTATTTTTTCTTTTTCCTAACTGTGGCTTCTTTTCCATGATATGCACAAAATAAAAAAAATTATTCTCCTTTTGGCAAAAAAAAATCTGCTGCCTAAGACACTAAAACAAAATGCTGTCTTTGCTGGATAGATACATTATGCATAATTAGATCCACGCCATATGCCACAGTACATGCAAAACATCCGTCTGAGTGCAGTTTAGCCCTTCGCTGTGTATTAAAGGTCTTGGGGAATTGTCAAGCTCATTTGTAACCACACAATCCGGCTCTGCGTTGCTATAACACTACAAACAATCTGCCTCGGTTTGGACAGTAGACATGATCCTAATGAGAATGTGACCTTGCTGTGGTTTTGAAGGCAGATGAACACCAGCAGAGAGGAAAACGAAAGGCCTGGCCGTGCGGGAGATGGAGGATGGGCTGCATATCAGTGCTCTATGGGAGACTGGATAGAGAGTTAAAACTTCCTTAGTTCAGTTCTGGAGCTTCTAACATTCTCACACAGAGGATTTACTGGTAAACATTAATTAAATATTACCACAGTGCTGTTAAGGTCTTGATCCTGATTAGTCAGAAGGAATGGGTTCATTTTCTATAACAACAGCTATAACAAGGGTTTATATTCATGCACTTGCTATTATTATGAGGTTATTGTTTCTATAGTAACAACCATTCTTCAAGACGCTCATCGCATGGGTGCTGGAATATCCCCAGTACCATCATATAAGAAAAACCCCATACAGTAGATGTGATACCCTGATCATTCAGTACATTCAGGTCGTCAGCTGACTTCATTTTATTGCCACATAACGTTGTTGAGTCTAGACCTGACCAACTGAAGCAAATTCAGATCATAACACTGCCTCCGGTGGTATGTAAAGTGGGCAATATGCATGATGGGTGCATCAGTTCATGTGCTTCTCCTCTTACCACTCTGGAATAGGCTCTGAAGCCTTTTTTTTTTTTATAATTAACAAGTGTTTTTCGTATGATCACAAAGCAGTTTAGTCCCAACCCTGTGAGTTCTTCTCACATTGTGTAACATAGCTGTGATTTCTACTGTTAACTTAAAATTTTTTTATGGTGCAACTTCACCAAGTGTTAAAATCATCTCCATTCATTTGTTCTAGACCCCAAGTTGACAGTTCCGCATATCTGTCCAGGTTTTAATAATACGTTGGAAAGTTCTTAACCCAGTTTTAGTACTTTTCAACCTTTTTAGTTGTTTTATTTGCTTGATGCAGGCCAGTAATGGGACCTTTCTGAAATGGAGCCTTTTTTTTTGTTGTTGTTGTCCAGGGGTGTTCAATATGTGATACACAGACTGATGACAAATTGCAGTGGTATAAGAGAAATAAATCACTTCGGGATGTGCTGTCATTGGAAAATCTTCATCTTGTTTCTGTCCTTAGAATTAATTTTAGCCGTGTGTGTGTGTGTGTGTGTGTGTTGGGTGTGTGTGTGTGTGTGTGTGTTGGGTGTGTGTCAATGCTTTTAAGCAAACTAATCTATGAGCTCATTTTTGTAACTAATAAGATGCCACATTTGTTCACTGCCTCAGAGCCTGGTCGACAGCTTGCTTATTCCATATATCAGCCAAACAAAGCACTTATCGATCACATTTACTGATCATTTATTGTAAACACAAGACCTCTTGCATTTCAACAAGCTGCCTTACCAACTGTAAAGTCTTTGTCTTTATTGAATAAGGAAGGTGAACATGTGTTTTGAAATGAAAAAAATATAGATTTATATATATGGATTTCACCCGACATTTGACAGATCTCTTTCTTTCTATCCTTCTTGAAAATACAAATTAATGTTACCAAGATTATGATAATCTGGCCATCATTCTCACCTAATTACAATCTCCAACTTTAATGATACAGTTAAATACTTAAAATAATTACAAATCTTAAGCTCCTATGCTACAAATATTACACCGTAGATACCATATGTAATTTTAGAAGAATTTATAAAAATACACAACAGTAAATAAAATAATGATGTTACAATGCTTGAAAATGCAATACAATAGCATCCTAGCTAACAGAAACCTGTTGAAACCTGTTTCAGACCAACAAAGCGACATCCTTTGATATCACAGACATTCTGCCATCCAGTACAACAGCAGGACCTCAAGTGTTTAACTACTTTCATACAACAGTTCCACAAACACCTTTTATTATCAACAGATTATAATTTGTTTCTTTATTTAATCAGATATTTTGCTCTGCCTACACATATCGTTCCACGAGCTAGCGGAACTAGCATTGAGTTGGTGACAGACATAGACAGTTAGTGTAATTAACAAGACTGAAAGTGGTTTTAAATTCATACCGATACTACGTACAGTAGCTAAAAGGTGAGGGGACTAAATCATGGAGGTGGTGGAAAGTTCTGAGAGACTTTTCGAGATTTCAACTTTGGAATATCAGCTAACTTTCTGGGTGAAATCCCAAATAGCATTAATTTGAAAGTTAGTGCACTATGTAGGGTGTAAAATCACTTGTTACACATCAAGCTGTGCCCTTTAACATGGGTTAGAGAATGATTTAGGATTCAGCCTCGTGTTAGCAGCTAATTAGCTTTGTAATTTGCGTCAACCGTGATAAGAACAACACAGGCGGTTCAGCGGTCATTTGGAACACTTCCCCAGGACTGCAAACCATACTGACCTGCTTTTACCCTGCTTTAAAACTTTTCATCTTTAATTTATTGATATACAGTAATATTGGTGGCGTGGTGGCTTAGTGGTTAGCATTGTCGCCTTGCACCTCCAGGGTCTGGGCTCGATTCCCAAGGTCTTGTGGGCATGGAGTTTCTAGGTTCTCCCTGTGCTTGATGGCTTCCTCCAGGAATTCCGGTTTCCTCCAAAAGACATGCATTAGGCTAACTGGCGTTCCCAAATTGGCTTTAGTGTACGAGTGAGAGTGTATGGTATGTGTGTACCCTGCAGTGGATTGGCATCCCGTCTAGGGTGTACCCCACCTCGTGCCCTAAGTCTTCTGGGATAGTCTCCAGACCCCGCACGACCCTGTATGCAGGATAAAGCGGTACAGACGATGGGTGAGTGAGTGGTTGATATAATTTCCTCCAAACAGAGAATTTTCTTTGTGCTTTAATCATTTTTGAAAAGCATAATTAAAAGCAAAACAAAACAAAACAGAATATGGTGAGGGTAAGAGTGTTTATAGTGGACCTTTTCTAACATTAAAAGTAATTACAAATGGATAAAATGTACAAAACGTTCTAGCATGCGGAAAGTGCAGTAATATTACAGGACATGCTGTTATTGGGAAGTTATGAACATCTGGGTGGAAACAGATACTCTGTGGCAGTCCATATCATTTGAGTGTGAAATTTATGTACATGTTCTAGGGCGGGTCAGATAAAAACATTATATATCATATATTATAAAACGTTATATATTATTATATATTATTATAATTATTAAACTGTATTATTATTATTATTAGTAGTAGTAGTAGTAGTAGTAGTATTGTTGGTTATTGCACATAGATCTCATCAGCCTGTGCCCTTTTGCTATGTAATCTCCATTTCAATCAATTTAAAGTGTTCTAGCACATAATAAGTGCCCAGATTCCTCCGGTTTCTCAAATGTATTATTCTCATCCTACTCACCTTTGTACATCTGATTACGGAATCTATTCAGTGTCCTAGCTGTGTCTGCACCCGCTAGGACTGCTATTCTAGTCACAGCCAGCCAGCCACTATAACACAAATTGAACACAGCGGCACAGACGTGAAGGGCTTTTCTTTTTTTTGCCAAATTGCACCTGTACCATGAGGAGTGTAGTACAGCTGGTACTTTAGTGTAAATGTTCACATACTGGTTCCAAAGTGTATCCCTGCCTGTCGTAATAGCTACAGAGCCAATCGCCAAACCTCTAAACAAATACTTCATTTTTTATTTCGCTGTTCTCTCTGCTTGCTTTGCTCCTGGAGGTCAATTTCTCTCCCTGCTGCTTATCATTGAGCAATATTAGAGCCTAAAGCACTGGTCCTCTGAATGAGAGCACAATAACTCTATCACATTGGTAGAGATCTCATTCCAGCCTGTGTGCCCTGCCAAGCAGGGGCTTTGCATTCTCTCAGTGCTGCCTGAATCCCAGTGATTGACAGACATTGGGTTGTTTCGGGGTATGTTCACTATTATATTGCATTTTTCTTTCGGTTTTTTTTTTTAATTGCATTTTGTTTTAGCGGTTCTACTCTATGTGCTGCCCTGATATTTCTGAGCTGGTAATGTGAGAGCTTTAGTATTGGTGAATAATTATACCACATCGCTGTTGAATTCTTGATTCTGTTCGATGATTCAGAGGGTGTTTGGTTAATTATCTATAACAGCAGCTCTGACAGTAATGCTGGCTAGATAATAGCTTTATATTTATGCGTGCAATTATTGTTTCCATAGTAACACTGATCAGCCATAACGATACAGCCATCAGCAGTAAAAAAGACTTGGTTTTGGGTTCCCCTTGTGTCACCCAGGGTGGCTCTGGTTCCTTGGGGATAGACTCCGCAGGATGTCTGGGGGGGTGCAGTATGTGGCACCAGTACATTGGCAGTGGATCCGTTGGGTGCTGTGGGTTGCGGGGTGGGTCCTCCATGGATTTAAGTTGTTTGTCCAGCATATCCCATGGATGGGTCAATCGGATTGGGATCTGCAGAGATGGAAGGGTTCTATCATGGTCAGCATTGGCTTTTTCTGGCAAATTGTGCTGCATTTCCTTTTCTATGGGATCGGTCTGGACGGGTGAGCCTTGGGCACCCATGATCCTGCCACCCGTTTGTTGGTGATCTATGTTGTTCAGTTCACCTGGCAGTGAACAAGATGAAGGAGTAATATTATGACTGGTCGGTGTATCCAAGGATGTGTATGGAGGACACTCCATTTGCTGACAACGTTTATTCTGAATGGTAACTTGTCTCATTATAACTTGCATGAAAGCTTCTTCAGTAAGAAGAGCTCAGAAAATGTTGCGTATGTGAGTTGTGTAAGAGCTTCTGTACTGTACGAACTGATTCTCAACCCTGTCTTCACGGTGAATGTTTGTAATAGTGTGATGTTAATCTCAGCTAGCAGAAGGCATGCTTGCTTCTCATTGCATCAGCAGATCAAGCTAACTAGTAAACATAGGGGCTGATGAATACCAGTTCATTTATTCCACATTACACTATTTCATTAAATTCGATAATGAGCTAACAAAATGAGAAGACAGAGAAATGCAGTTTTGGGAAGCGGGCAAGATGTATTTATAATCAGAATCGCCTTATAATTTAATATGCTCTTTTCTCATTTGATATTGCGAAGGCGCTCATGTGGGTTATTTTAACAGTCTTCACTAAGGACCTTGAAAGGTCTGACAATCCGTGTAGGCTGCTGGCCTCGTCACGTAGCTGCGAGGGAAATCAATCCGTTATTGAGTGAACATCGTTTTGACACAAACATGCACGTAATTATGTCCAGAGCTGAGAGGGCCCCTGGTTGTAGCTCACGCGGCACTCCAACGTCAATTTCGAGTGTGTTGCAAAAAGTGTTCAAATAAAACAGCCACTTGTTTCTCTGTCTCCTTTAAAGCTCTCTTTTGAAAAGCACAAACAGGCCATCTGTGGCGCACGACGCAGCAGGATGCCAGGGCTAAGCTGAACTCGCGCAGGAGCATACACTGTGCCGTTTTATTTTATTTTTTAATTATCGATTGCCAAATCCCTCTTTATACCTGAGAGTTCCTGTTCTATGAACGCAGATGATATTCGGCTATGAAGTGTAGACTCAAAGAAATGTACTTGTCTGCCTGATTTGGAATCGTCTAAAGCACTGCCATGACACGAACGGGAGGTCGCACTAGTCTCTGGGTGGAATGATCGTTATCTCTTTCTTGCCAATTAAAGCAATGCTGACAATGATAAGTAATACTGCTAGCGATTTCTTTTCCCCCGTATCTCAGCTTGTTAAGAAGTTGTGGTCAGAGCACAGGGTAAGCCATAGAGCACAGAGGGTTAAGAGCCTCGCTCAAACCATGGCAGCTTGTCAGTGCTGGGGCTTGAACTGCCAACCTTCTGATTAGTAGCCCAGAGGCACCACCACTGTCCAAATGCTGTTCATTTCTTCCAAAAGTGCTAATTTTATTAGTCATTGAAAATTAATTCTTTAACACCCTGATGGCAAAAATTCATCAAATTCAGAAAGGCAACAAACATAAATGGTCCAAATGTCAGAAAAGTCTCATTAGTCGTTTTTTTTTTTTCTTTTCTTGAATTTTTATACTTTTAATTAGAAAATTAAGGTATGTTACTAGAGGAGGTAATAAATTCCTACAGTAAATGTAACAATGTTGTCTCTGAGGCACTTTTAAATTGGGTGCTTTTAGTAATCATGTATTAGACAACATGCTGTACTGTGCAAAAATCTTGAGCCACCCCTCATTTATTCAGATTACATTCAAGAATTTTTAATAAAACAGAAAAAAAAAAAAATTATGTGCAACCTGAGCAGCAGCCTCATTTCCCCTCTCGTCTGTTCCAACCACTCAGCATTCACAATCACCAGCCTGATCATCTGTACCTGTTTCTTACTGCTTCATGGCTTAAATTAAAAAAAAATTTTATGCCTGAATGATTTCTGTGCTTCAATGTGTGGCCTAACTAACATTCCTCTGAAACTGAAGAAAACTGAAGCCTGGAGAACCACATTAACAAGAGAAAAAAAAAAAGCCTGGCTCTGTAGAAGCAAAAATAAGATTAAAAGAGTGGTGACTCAAGACGTTTGCACATTACTGTAGCTAGTTTCAAATATGAACAAGAATCAATGCTAACATCTAAAACAGCAGTCAAACAATGAATACATTAGAAGAGGTGACGGAGCAGTGTTACTAAATATGTCATCTTGCATCAAATGCATGGTGAAAGTGTGAGCTTTATATTCAGGCAGCGTCTATTTATGCTGTGACACAAGGATATCTAGCTAGAAATGAAAAATTTATAGTATAATATAATTTAAAGCTCAATATAAAGTATAAGCCTAAGCGTATAAGTGTAAGCTTTTAATCTAACGTGTAAGCGGCTATAT
>JAQQZT010000033.1:29452029-29463298 GCA_030068275.1 Clarias platycephalus | reverse complement strand
TATATATACAGTACATACTTTATTTATTATAAGTATACAATATCTTCACATTGGCTACACCAAAATCATCGTACATAACTCTTCCTATAATACCTTCCTATTGCACCCACTTATAACTCATTTGCACTCATTATTTTACCTTCCTCACTATATAATGTTTAAATATGCAAACGTCCTTCGCATGGTACACAGTACAATACCTTCCTTACTGTACCACCTGTAATCATTTGCTTATTTGCACCCATTGTACCTCATCTACTTCTCTATATATTCTCTATATACTTTTTATATATGAAAAATAGAAAGGAGAAAGAGTCCTTGTGCAAATAGCAGCTAATAATATAAATATTTCTGCACAAAAAAAAAAATCAGATTGGAGTTTTAATTTGCTGTATGGTTGTAGATCAGTGTGTATGCACGTGTGTTTACTGCGGTGATTGTTTATCTGAGTGTGTGTGTTTGTGTGTGTGTATCAGTCCAGGTCTTTCTTGTTGAGTAGACGGGTGGCACGTGGGTAGAAGCTGTTGCACAGTCTGGATATGAGGGCCCGGATGCTTCAAGGCGTTTTTCCAGATGGCAGTAAGGTGAAGAGTAAGTGTGAGGGGTTGGTTTGATCAGCCACAATGTTGGTGGATTTGCGGATGCAGCGTGTGGTGTAGATGTGGTGCAGATTCCAGCTGAGACAAAGGTCAATATGACCTATAAACAAGCTACTACTGTACTAAATCATAAAGGAATCCATCGATGCCCAATTCTATGATCATGTTGCTATAGTTAGACTGAGAAACTCAAGAATTATTCCAGATGAGCCTAATAATGCATCCTATACTCTAGGTCTGACAACAAAAAGGACTAGGCATACGGAATAGAATTTAAGTCAACAGCCTAATGATAGGCATCACATGATAAATGATAATTGCGATTATAGTAGTGTATATCACTAATAGTCTGTATCTCATGGATTATCATAGAAACTGTTTTTGTATTCTCCGGCTAGAGGTGCAATCTCGATTGGAAATTGGACGATTGGGATTTTCCCTCCGGCTATAGGTGCATTAACAGGTATGAGTATAACATCGATACCATCACTTTTAATATAGATAGTGGCTGCCATAGCAGCAATGAAGTGGGAAAATTGTAGCATAAATAAGATCTCAGGATAAGAATCTCACAGAAATCATGTTATGCTTTACCATCTTGTGTCTTCCAGATATAATGTAAAGCTGATTAAAAAAAAATCAATTCGAAGCATCATGTTTCTATAATTGTTCTTTGTACAGTATTTATATAAATGTATTGTATGTCAATTCAAAGGCCATACAACTCCGCTGTATCCTATGCATCAAAGGAAAGGGACCACCATACTGTAAGTGACCTGATTTTATTTTGTCGTTGGATTATTCTGATCACTTGTTGTGAATTAGAAATAATACTACATGTAGTATTTAGTTGAATAAATCACCACTCCATCTGGTCAATATGTTGATGCGTTTGCCTAGACAGAAGAGATACGATGTGGAACCATGCGTTTTGCTGGTGCTATGTAGCAAAAAAAGGAAAAGAAAAACCATGGAGGTGGTGTACAAACCTGTAAATTGTAGGTTTTCATTTGTCTCCACTTATTTCGCTTTAGAAAAGCCTCAGCTAACTAACTGTTCTGGGTTGAATCCCAAATATTTTAAACTGGAAAGCTAGTGCACTAGGTAGGGTGTAGAATTCCTTGTTCAACATACCAACTAGTGCCCTTTTTTAGGGGTCAGATAATATGTAGTTTTGGGATTCAGCCTTGTGTTAGAAGCTTGTTAGCTTTGTAGCCGCGTGGCAGCTAGCATTAGCAACTAGCAGTAATGAAAGATTGAAAGACAACACGGACTGTTCAGAGTGTGGTTATAAATGTGGGATTTAGAAGACTTGCTCTCCAGTAATGCGGACCAGCACTGAATCTTTTAGTGGTACACAGTACCAGACCATACCGACATCGACATTTGTTTTTAGCCGGCACTGTGGTGTAGCGGTTAGCATTGTCATCTTGCCAGGATCCTCCAGGATCCAAGTTTAATTCCCGCCTTGTGTCTGCGTGCAATGGAGTTTGCATGTTCTCCCAGTGCTTGGTGGGTTTCCTCCGGGTACTCAGGTTTTCCTCCCACAGTCCAAAGACCTGCAGATTACTCTAATTGGTGTTCCCAAATTGCCCATAGAGTGTGAAAGAGCATGTGAGTGTGTGTCCTGCGATGGATTGACACCCTGTCCGGGTTGTGCCATAATTCCCCTGGATAGGCTCCAGACCCCCCGCAACCCTGAATACAGGATAAATTGATATAGATGATGAGTGAGTGATTGTTTTATCTTTTTTTTTTAAATAAATAGTCAGTAATAACAGAAGAGACTTGAGTCAAGCCATGTTTCTTTTCAATAATCTGATTATGATCAACAGAAATTATATTAAATGATACATGCATTGTGCACTGTAATCAATACTTGATTTGGGTGGAGGGCTTGGGTAGGTAGTGTATAATTCTTTAACCGAGATTCAAACCTCAAATACATGACCACAATTACTTTCAATTGCATAACGGAAACAATACACAATTCTTGTCACACATAAATCAGTCGTATGAATGCGGTAATGTGAGCTTACTTAGTTAGTTTTTCTCTGTCCAGAGTGCCTGTCGCTCAGCATTGACATGACGTGCATTAACCACAGCTCAGTCATTATCATCAGCTATCCTGTTCCACCAAACACAACATAGAAGAGTAAACGTACTGTAGGTGATTAAGTGAGTATGTTCGTCAGACTGTGTGACTGCAAGCAACCTGTTTGTGCGTGATCAAGTTCAGTACACGAGTAGCATGTCAACAAATTACTGCTATACAGGCTGATGATCACAACATCAAATCTGAACAAACATAATCACTCATAATCACTGACTGCATGTGTGTTATTTTCACCACTATAGAGGGCTTGTTTTTGGAGGTTAAGGGGTAGTTAAGATGTGTGCTTCGATGAAAAGTGATTAATGTTTATGAATGCATGGTGCGTGGAAATTTTAAATATAGGCAAATTGGCTCATTGTAAGCATGTATTTATAATAATAAGTCAATTATCTGTCAATAGAATTTAAACAAAAAATGTCATTCGTAATTAGTACAATTTACCAATAGTAATGGGTAAAGATATGAAAGATAAAGGTGGCAGGATGGCGTAGTGGTTAGCACAAGCCTCAGGTCAGTGTGCATGGAGTTCGCATTTCCTCCCACAGTCTAAAGACATGCAGGTTCGGCTGATTGGCGTTCCCAAATTGTCTGTAATATGTGAATGAGCATGTGAGTGTGTGTCTGCGTGTGTGCCCTCCGATGGATTCGCACCCCATCAACTAATGATAATTTTAGTTTATTTTTTAGATCATTCATTTAGGCGGCATGATGGCTTAGTGGTAAGCACTGTCACTTTGGGTTCGACTCCCAGCCAGGTTCAATTCCCACCTCTGTTCCTTGTACTTGGTGGGTTTCCTCCAGGTGCTCTGGTTTCCAAAGACATGTAGATTAGGCTAATTGGCGTTCCCATAGTGTGTGAATGAGTGTGTGAGTGTGTCCAGGGTGTACCTCACCTCGTGCCCTAAGTCTCCTGTGATAGGCTCCAGGCCCTCGTGACCTTGTATACAGGATAAACCGGTGTAGACAATGAGTGACTGCGTGGGATCTTATGAGATCGTTTATCTCATAAACGATACAAAACAAGAATATTGTTTATCTCTTGCATTCTGATTTTTGTCTTCCTCTTCTGTCCTGCTGTTTTAATTTTATTGCTTTGCCCGCTATAATAGTGCTCACTCTTGATAAGTTTCTGCAGAAATATTGGAGGCTGCTAAATATGCAAATTGTTTGGCTTATGCTGTTTACCCCTTATCTCGTTATCTCTCCGCCTGTGGTATCTATCATGGAGGTCTTGTTCTTTTCCGCACTACAGCAGCAATTTGCGGGCCGTGCCTCCATTATGCATGCTTTTGATTTTCGCAGAAAACAAAGACAGTAACAATGAGGGAACATTAGATCAGAGGCTCTGATAAGACCCGAAACCCACCTGGAAAGCCATGTATCCTTCAGTATCGCTCGCAAAATGAAACTCTCATGCTGTTCTGCCTTTGACGTTTTAGCAAAGGACTCATCAGAGAGGGTGAATATCAACCGCTAATAATAATAACAGAGTGCATTAGTGTGTACACAGAACTGAGCAGTCTAGAGTAGGCAGTGTAGAATGTACGTTTGACACTGGATCAATGTTCCCCAATGTTTCCTGCAGCATAATGTTAACGTTCAAGGCTAAATAACCTGAAAAATTTAGGCCACACCCACTTTAGGTTTAAATACAAATACAGGAACGGCACTAAACAGCATTGATGGGAAGTTTGGATCATTTTAGTGACTCTGTTCTTTGATTTTTTTTTTTTTTTGAGTCATTTAGTTCATTTCATTCTTTTGTTTGGAAATAGTGCCCTACGTAAGTCTCCTGGGATAGGCTCCAGGTCCCCGCGACCCTGAATACAGGATAAAGCGGTATAGAGAGAATGAGTGAGTGTTCAGAAATAAAATAAAATGTTACATTTTCAATAAACAGACCTCCAACACGTCTACATACACAAATTTTGGCTGTAGTTCCAGTAATAAAAATATTAATGCAGCAAAGGACATATTATGATAAACAGAATGAGCAGCTCATCTCTCATATCTTCTGGTCTGAGTCATTCATTCTTTTGAATCTATTGCACCGCATAGTGTCTATGGGAGTCACATGACAAAAGAACAAACGACTCAGGCTAGAAGACTCATTAAGAAGAATCGCTCAATTCTGTTTCCTGTGTACTGCACTTCATAGCGTCTATGGGAGTCACGTGACAAAACAACGAACGATTAGAACCAAAGACTCAAAGGTAACTACTCATTTCTGTTTCTTGTACATAACCTACATAGGTCTTGCAATGATTTGCAAATAGAAATTGAACAAATCACTCTCCGAGACTACTCGTTCTTCTGAGTCACGTTCAAAAAGAACGAATCGTTCATGAACGACCCATCACTACTAAACAGATACAGACGTCACATACAGCGTCCTTATGTCATAGCCCTGATTTATCCCACTATATATCCGCTTTTCCTAACGTTCCTCCCTTTTAAATTTGAATGGTGATGGAAGCAGATTGAATCTTTGAGAGCCCACCACTTAATATACCATAATGACACAATAGTGCAGTACTTAGACATGTCATTACAGCAGCCCTTACTGAGGTACAGTGTGTAAAATAGGTTCAGGATGCCCATCAGGGATGGAGGTAATTGCCTCTTCCATCTTAATCATGTTCTGCTCACAATTCACTTCTATTTTCTCCTCCAATTTGGTGGTCTTGTAAAGATGCTAAATTATTACTGTTGTGTCATCCCATTTCAGCATCTCAGCTACTGATAGCATTGTCCTGTGATGTGCCTCCTTGGTGTGGAGAGGAAGAAAAAAGGCTTTAAGACTACATTAACAAGAAAGTAAAGTGGATGGAAATAGAAAGATGGACACCCTTGATCTTTGGGTGATACAAGTAAGGAGATGCATTTCTTTTCTCTGTGATTAAGCTGCCTTGGACATATGTTTAAATCCACCAACAAATGCACTACACATGAGTGGTTAAGGCAGTAGCTATGAAAGACTTTGAACAATTGACTTTATTTAATCTTAGAAAATTGAACACGGCACTGAACAAGACAGCCTGGCTTCAGACTATTAACTGAATCAATGGTGAAGGTCCCTTTTTTTTTCTTTTTGGATAGAAATTCTAGGTAGTACAGACAGAAAACAAGATAAACGGTTAAGGTCACTCTTTTTTTATTCCAGGTAGTGATTACCAAAACCAAGTACAGAGCCAGCCAAATCAGCGTGTCCCAAACTATTTTATCATCTCGACAAAAATTCAGCACAATTGCCCAGAACATTTGTTGCTTTAGGGGGGCATGATGGTGTAGTGGTTAGCACTGTGGCCTTGCAACTCTTGTGTTGAGGGTTTGATTCCCACCTCGTGTCTGTGTGCATGAGGTTTGCATGTTCTCCCCGTGCTTGATAGGCTTCCTCTAGTTGCAGTTCAAAGACATGTAGAGTAGGCTAATAGGCATTTACAAATTGCACCTCTGTGTACTCTGCCTCATGCCCAAAGTCTTCTGGAAAAGGCTGCACTGAACAGGATAAGAAGTATAGAGAATGAATGAATGAACGAATGATGTTTTGAAAAATGTTTTGTTTTATTTATTCAAGCATTCTACCTGAAAATAAAATTATCATGTTTCTGGATGAAATTGTTAAAGCGGAGCACCAAAAAAACATTAAAGTTACAAGTAATGAATGCAATCCTTCTGGGTCCCATTAACATTATTCAAATGAGATCCTGCTAACTGGTCCCGCTAGCTCTGATTTATACTTAGCCGTGGTAGCAATTTTGGGTGAAAGTAGTCCTTTTTAGATTAAGATGTTTCATCTCACTGTACCTCTTGCAACATAATGCATATCTTCTAAGGTCCTAAATCCTTTTTATCGCCATGTTGCTTTAGCAACATTACCAGGATTTGTGTGTGTGCTTGTGTGTGTGCTTGTGTGTGTGTGTGTGTGTGTGTGTGCTTGTGTGTGTGTGTGTGTGTTTTGCTGGAGGGTCAAGGCATAATTTTGTGTTAAATTAAATTAATTGGAATTCTAATTAGTCATGTTCACAGATAAGGAAACTGCCAAGTTCCAGATATTGAAAAAAAGAGGGTATCATTAGCGACACCCCACATATTTAAAAAATGTCACATCGCACCTGACCTAATATTACACTGGGGAGTTTATGTCTCTATTTATTTAAATTAGAATAGTTAATATAGGTAAGAAGAGAACAAACCCAATTATAAGCATTTTTAGCCTATTTTATTGCACATTAGTAGTCTAAATGTCAAACATAAACCTAACTTGATTGTAGAAATGACCATGTATACAGTTCAAACAGTAGTAATTACATAATTTCATTGTATAAGCAAACAATCCATTTCTTCTTAGAAATCTAAGACAAAAGACAATCCTTGTTTTCATGTTTTATTTTCATTTTTATAATTCAGCCAATTCCAAAAGCTTCATGAACGTAAAGCTTCATAAATGCATTCATACTGTACATTCATCAGATTGTGTGTATTAATGATAAAAAAAAAATTTACATGTAGAAAATATGAATTGCAATGATACATTTTTAATAATCTAATCACAACCCACTGAATTGTCTTTTAATTTTCTTCAAGATTGTTTCCAAAGTAAAATTGACTAGATATTGTAAAATTTACTTGAACACGTTGATAAAATTAGAAATCTTCTATTACATAAGGTTTTCGAGTGACAAGAGCATTTCGTATTTACACAGTAGCCTCATTCAGGCAGCAGGTTACAGTAATCTGATTGTAGTCAGTGTCTGGAGTTTCCCTAATCAGCGTCCAACTAATTAACTGCCTTTATAATTGAAGTGGGTGTGGTAAAGCAGGAAAAACACAGACAGCTTCCAGGGGCAGTGGTGGCTCAGGTGGTCGAGGCTCTGGGTTGCTGATCGGAGGGTCAGGGGTGCCACTTTTGGGCTTTCGTGCCCAAGACCTTTAACCCTATCCCTATACAACCATTGCAGGGGGAACTGGGACTCACCGACGATAAAGGGTGATCTGCGAGAACGGTGCAAAGTGAACCGTGAAAGGGAGGATTGAGATTGGGATGCCTGGAAAGCTGTCCGTTAATGGAATTTCTGTATGAGGAGGGCCTAACAAAAAAAAAAACAGGACTAAGGATGAGCATCACTGACCTATGATGTCATCCATTACCAAAGAATTTTGATAAACATGTAAATGGATATACTGTTGCTAGTATGCTAAATTGTTCTCTGATAGTACCAAAAAAAAACAGCAAAATAATTTTCCTAATCAGTAGATGTACATATGTTGCCTATGAAACAAATACAGGGGTACCTCGTATGCGAATTTGAGCTCTTAAGGTGAAAATTTAGTATTATGGAGCAAACTTTTCCATAGGAAATAAACCATAAAATGCAGATAATTCATTCCAGCCACTCAAAAATATTACCAATATTAGCAAATTTCCAACAATAACGTTTAGAAAAGTCTTGTAAATGAAGTAATATGAAATAGACAGACACTAAACCTCACTAAACCATAATCTATGATTCCTCTTAGCACCAGCTGCTTCAAAAACAAAACTGAAAGTGGCTCCGTTTTCTTCTTGCTGCTAACATTCATGTCACCCTTGGTGCTATGTCTTCACTAAATCTTGCACAAAAACCCACAAAAAATTCGGTTCAGTTGTTCATATGCTGAAAATGCTTTGTATGCCGAATTTCAGTTTCAGTTCTTAAGGCAAGAATTTGGTTGTCGAGATGCCACCATATCGCGCGGACCAGTATAATCCTATAGGATTGTGAGACAAGCAACAATTCCCAACAATTGCTCAGCCATCTTTAAAAAAAGAAAAAAAAAATCAATAAGAAAAAACAAGAAGAGCCGTTGTCAGAAAATAATCAGTGATGATGTGACTCCTCGTTACTTCTGTTACCCTAAAGCAATTTGCTAATTATTTGGCATTGGTGCAAAAGCGGTGAATATCGCATATAAAACCAACTTCGCTACAGACATACGAAGTCATCATTTCAGGAAACGAGGCATAATCTTGATCGATCTTCTCATTATTAAAACCTAATGATGGTTTAATTTTCAACTGGCAGGGTCTCTGAATATGTGTAATACCTAGCTTTTATGTCGTATTAATTTCTGTGTGCCGTTAATACAGGTTGAGGAACTCGCATTGCGGTTGGTAAATGAATCTATTTGCTTTGATGTCACTCTGTGTTTTGCAATCTTATACAGAATGCCACGAGGCCGGCGTGCAAAACCAGACACCGCATTTCATTTTGCTCATTTGCGAGACGCTCTCTCTTGTACACCCTCTTAGCAAAGCAGCATGTGTCTTTTTTTTATTAAATGAAATCCCGACTGCTATGTGACAGCTGGCGAAACTCTTAGTGCTCTGTGTCTGTATTTCTCATTTGCCTAGCAATTGTGTTCTTGCAGCTTTAGCCATTTGAAAATCAAACATGTCGTGTGTTGGCCTTCCAAATGTGCTCAGTATGCGCAGGCGTGATAGTTCCTCTCTCCTTTTTTTTGCCCTCTTTCCTTTGCCTGTTGCAGGGGGTTTGTTAAAAACATCCAAAAAAAATCACCTGGCTTTGATTCTCAACACAAAAACTGAGTACGATCACATTTCAAGGTTTTGAGTATACTGTATATATCATGCAGATAGTTTGCTAGTCTGCATGGATGCGATGTAACTCGGTTAGCCAAATATTAGCGTTGCGATTGTGTGATCTGTCTAAACAGCCCTGTGATTCCCAGCTACAGCGAGCGCCGCAGAGTGTCAGCTAATTAAATATTGATGCTTTGCGGGTGTGTTATAAGGAGAACTGATCTTTCTGAATGATACTACAGGTCTGTGGTTTGTACATCATTTCTGAATGTCTTTCATCTAGGAGGCGAATTAGATGAGAGCGACGGACAGATTCGAGCGGAAAGTCCGCAAAGTCCACATGAGGACAAGAAGCCTTTGAAATGTCACAGCCGAGCTCAAAAGCTCAAGTTGTAAAGATATGAGGAGAGAAAGAGAGACAGGGAGACAGAGAGAGGGAAAAATCAAGGGAATAGAGGAGACTGGGAAAGAGAAAAGAGAAAAGTTTTTTTGAGAAAGGAGGGTGAGAGTGCTAGTGAAGTAGTGGTGTAGTGTGGTGTAGAATATCCCCTTTATCGTGTGTGTGTGTTTGCAGCCGGATGACATAATAGACAAAATCGTTCGCATTTATCAGTCTTTTGCGTTCATTTATCAGTATAGTCACGTGCGTACATTGATGAATGTCAAGCAGCAGCAAATTACAAGCACAGCTGAATTTTCTTTGGTGATATGAAAAATCACCAAACAATCTGGAAATGATTACTAGATAGTGAAGGAGGGCCTCTAAAGTAAAGTGCGCTTTAAATCTTCCATAACTCATAACAAATGATGCACACTAACTCACCTTTTTTTTTTAAAGTAGGGTGCCAATACTTTTGCCACTGTTGGATAGCTACAGTATAGTACTGGAGAGGCGACATCACCATACGAATAAGCTACGGGCGTGTTCGATCAGAGACTGTCTATAGAAAGACGTCTTTTCCACAAACAGGCCAGGACCTCCCCAAAAAAATCAGAATTTGTTTAAATGTGGTTTGTTTGTGTGACGACAGCGCTCTCGCGAGGGGCAGAACCGTGCAAAAATACTCTGCACTGTTCAGAACGGGCAGATACCAGGCTGCTACCCCATGAAGTTCTGGACAGGCAGAGGCGCGGTCACCCAGATGCATGGTTGCCAGGCGACGACGCTGTAGGCACGATCAGTGTTAACTATTTAAGGGCCCTGATCCGTGCGCACTTCGTGTGATTATTAGGTAGCAACGATAAAGGTATCAGGTCTAAGACAAAGACAAAGCACACATCTGGACAAAAAGACAAGGCAAAAGACCCAGCTGAAGTCTTGAAAACACCCGGTGTGATTGTGAGTGAGAGTCTCTCCATACCACGTAACATATTTTTATATGTTCAATAAAAAGGGGTGCCACAAAATGTGCATTATTGGCGTCTTTTTAATGTTTGAATGTCAACCCGTGTGTTTCAATGTTGTTGTTAGTCTTCCGGCTGCTCCCGTCGAAGGACCATCTGATCCGCACAACAACTTGGCACAGTTTTTTTTTTCACGCCCTATGCCCTTCCTGACACAACCCTCCCATTTTATCCAGGCTGCATCCAGTGGCTGGGGTTTGGTTATAATAGGGCGGGAATCAAACCTGGGCTTTAGAAAGCAATGAGTAAGACATTTGTTACGTTTAAAATGAATTAAAGGGATAATTGCTTGATGTGCCAGCAGCACCTCGATCCGCTTACCGGCCCGTCCCAAACTGGGAAAGAGGGACAAACACACATGCACGCATGATGTGTCTGAGAGCATATTTAAGCCTTTTAGCCAGGCGCCCTACAGTATGTCACATACTGTACATGTCATACTGTATATCAAAAGAACAAAAGTCATTAACATGGAGACCTGGAGACAGACGGATGATAAGAACACATTACAACAGTGTTTATACATGCATAAGGACTTGTTAAAAATTCTCTATTTTGAAGCCTGTT
>JAQQZT010000033.1:29430907-29451929 GCA_030068275.1 Clarias platycephalus | reverse complement strand
GGATGATAAGAACACATTACAACAGTGTTTATACATGCATAAGGACTTGTTAAAAATTCTCTATTTTGAAGCCTGTTTGACTATTGATGGATGGATCTATTGACTTTGGCATTTCCTCGTATGTAAATTCACACTGGTGGCATGTCGGATGAGTATAATGGTTAACAGTGTGCTTTCATATGGCTAGAGTTGAGGGTTCGAATCCTTTGTGCAAAGAGTTTGCAGGTTCTCCCCGTGCTTGGTGGGTTTCCTTGGTGTAATCCAGTTTCCTCCAAAGTCCACATATATGCGAAGTAGCTCGTCTGTGCCCTGGGATAGATTGGCACTGTGTCCATGGTGTTCCCTCCTCATACATATGGTGCCCTGGGATAGGCTCCAGGCTTGCCGTGACTCTGTACAGACTACTCGGTATAGAGAATGAGTGAGTAAGTTCGTAAATTTACACTCTCTCGGGAGCTCTTGTAGGATATAAACTTTTAGGAACACACACACATTTGTTGTGTAAATGCTCCTGTGAATGATTTATGAATAAATCCATTTGTATCCAGCTTGATTAATGAGACCCGATGAGACAGCAGAGGCCTTCAAACCTAGCCTTGATTGAAAATTCTTTTTATTTTTATTTTTTAATATTTTTCTCTCTCTCTTGTCTATGTCTTTCATTTTCTTTTTTGTTGGCTAGTTACTGCCTTTGAATGATTAACCTCTGCTCAACTGTTATAAAAGCAGGTAATTAACTGAGTAATTTATGATTGCAAATGAGGGAGAACTGAGCATGGAGCGGAGTCACCGTATGCACTTACTGTAAAGCGTAAAGGAGAAGAAGAAAAAAAAAATGATGGAACATGTAAAGCAGTAATGCACTGAAGTGACAACCTTTAACATTAGGTGTACCTCCATTTACAATTTCTTTTTTTTTTTTAAATCCAGATCCCATCATTATCTCCCTCTCACTCTATCTTTTAACTATCAGTCCCTCACACTATTGCTCTCCGCGGTGCTCTCCTTCTCTACCTCTCTTTTGCTCTCTTCACAGTTCATCAGCAGCCTTGAATAATTCACCATGCAGCAGACATGGAATGCACCTCTGCTGAAAGATTCATAGTCCTCACTGCTGGCTCCCAGGCTACCATGAAATATTGAGGGCTATTTGTACTTCATCCAGGGAAGCAAAACGCAATTAAAGGCAAAAGAAATAAATAAAAGTAATGAGCGCATTCTGTGCTAGAGCAGGATGACAGGTCAGGTTGGGCTGTGGCACTAAATATAGCCACCATGCGCTGCCGTCCCAATTAAGTAATGTAGTCAAACATGTAATTTACCATGCCACAACCTGCTATTTCCTCCTCGGCCTGAAATTGGGTCTAAAAGGCATCATCGTGATGGCTGACTGGGCCATCAGCAGGGTTTGATCCCTGGACTGTAGGTCCATTTCTTTTGGCCTCTCTTTATCCACAGGCTGTAATAGCCTTGAGAGAGGCTGCAGCTTTGGGCCAAATGCATGTGTGAGGAAAATTGAGAAATAATAGAAGAGAACACTTGAATGGAGGCGAAAAGAATAGAGGAAAGAGACAGAATGTGTTTTTGACAGAGGAGACAGGAAAAAGCATGAGTGAGTGTTGCATCCTTATGTTTGTACTATTTTAGACATGTATAACTGAGATAAAGGTACAGACTTGAATAAAAGGGATTTTTTTTTTTTCCCACTGACCTTTTGCATCATGCATCATGGATGGGAAGAAAAGGGGCAGGGCTGTCATGGAAACTAGACCTTCAAGATTCGAGACTCAAATAACTTTATTAATCCCAGGGGGAAATTACTTAGAGGTGCACCAATTGCACTTGTCTTGGCGGATACTTACAGTTTCCCTTTTTTTTTAAAAGTGCCCTGATTCAAGATTTTCAGTGATGCTTTAACGCAGCCGGAGGTCTAGAGAGAGCCGATTGGCCGAGCTCTCTCAGAGGGGAGGGATGAGAGGTACTTAGTGCTTAATCACGGCTCTACAACCAATCAGGTGCGTCTGTGAGCTCACTCAAGCGGAAGGAGCAGATAGCGCTGTCCTCCGAGTGTGTTACGCCGCCCCCAATGGTGCGTGAGCGAGCAGTTCGAAAAGAAAGTTCGAAAAGGTCGGCTGGCGTCACGTGGTTCGGAGGAAACATTGTAAGGGGGAAAAAAATACTATCGTAATTAGTATAGGGATTTTCAACCTTAAACCCTTAAAATAGTGTATAGTAATTACTATAGTAAATGCTACAGTTTACTACAGTGTGGATATTATATTTTCCCCTGATTTTCCCTTTTAAAAAAAATTTAATGATTAATGTAGGCACGTGCGGCTTCTTACGTGAGCATGCGAGGCTTCTAATGCAGACAGTTTAGTGCAACTAATTAGTGCTCGTGGTGTTTTGAGACTGGTGTACAGCCAATCAGGGGCGTCTGTGAACTCGCGCAAGCAGAAGGAGCGGATAGCGCTGTCCTCCGAGTGTGTTACGCCGCCCCCGACGGTGCGAGCAGTTCGAAAAGATGCGGTCGGCTGGAGTCACATGGTTCGGAGAAAACACGTGCTAGTCTTCGGCCCTCCCGACTGAGTGGTAGTAGTAGACGTGATGTGGGAGCCCCCTAGTGACGGGGAGGAATGGGACATGAATTGACATAAATGTTTATGAACGTACTCATTTCCAGAGACATAATTTTGGCAAATATTTATTTGACCGCTCCTTGTGGATATTACAGTTTGCTATAATATACCTCAGTAATTACTTTATTAAATTAATATTTTCTCCTACGGCAGTATAATTTATACTAAATGTATTTTAACACTATTTGCCTCAAGTGGAACACAGCAAGGCCTCTACTTTTATGCCAATACAAGCAGCCTTTGCTAACATAGTGCCAGTGTGTTGCTAATTTGGTTGGGCGTAGGCCAGTTGTTTCCCATTTGCACTCAGTTGCTATTTTCTTGGTCAGAAATGGAAGCATCTGCTCTAATATCAATCGAGTGACACAACATGGAGTGTTATGTTTGAAATCATCCAGCAGGATTTTTACAAACCCTCTTCAGTCCTAGATTGCATTTGTGTTCCCTCTTGGCACAGATGAGATGCCATGACAATATTTTGTTGTTTATTTTGACTTGTAGTGCCGCCTTAAACGTCCTGTCTTATTTCTTACAACCTGGTTATGTGAATGCAGACTTTTTTCTTTTTCTTTCTTTTTTTTTGCTACCTCTTTTCAAGATGAATAGAATACGTCTAGTTGATTTGAGCCATAACAAATAAGAATGACTCAGTTGAGGCTAGTGAATTCCAAACCTTAATATTAGGTTGTTTTTTTTCCCACTTGTTCTATTCAACTTCTGAATTGGCTTTAAATCATTAAAACATTTTTTTTTTAATTAATTTGTGTATTTTGAAATGATGCCTATTTCTGTGCTTGTTGTGGCACCAGACCTGAAAGATCACTCACACACTCATTGTCTATACCGCATTATCCTGTATACAGGGTCCTGGGGGGCCTGGAGCCTATCCCAGGAGACTTAGGGCACAAGGTGGGGTACATCCTGGAAGGGGTGCCGATCCATCAAAGGGCACACACACCTACACACACTCACACACTACGGGCAATTTGGGAACACCAGTTAGCGTAATCTGCATGTCTTTGAAAACCAGACCAACGGGAGGAAACCTACCAAGCACGGGGAGAACATGCACACTCCACAAGACACAAGGCAGAAATCGAACCCGGAACCTGGAGGTACAAGGCGACCACTAAGCCAGTGTGCCGTCCAACCTGAAAGATATTTTTATAAAATTTATAAGTGAGAGAAGACCATACAGTTACTTTCCATATGGCATTCTCAGCAGACTAATTGTATTGTATTATTATGAAAATGTTGCACATTTGGTTCTTATAAGAATTCAATGTTGATTTGTTTGGATATTACAGTAGCAACACAGTTACTGTATACACACACACTATTTCCCACCATTTTTCTGCCAATACTATGCATCATAACTCTACTATTATATTCTTCTCACCTAGAACTACAGAAATGCATTGGTAGTCTACGTATCTTCTACATTAGCCCAGAGTGAATTCCCTTTCAGGAAGTGTTAGGAGATACAGTTTATTTGTGTGTGAGTGTATGTGTGAGAGAGATACCCTGTTATAATGAGGTTTCCTGCAGTATTTTTGAGACTTCTCACCTTTCTTCAGCTCCAGTGCCTCACAGGTCGTCCCTGAGATTTAACTTTTTTTTCCCCCATTCACCCTGCTGGCTGAAATACTCAGATTCACGCTGCTTATTCACGGATTTCAGGTGCAGTATCTACGACTGCAGAGCAAGGCGCTGTACGAGGTTTCGGCGCCCCACCTGCTTTAAACAGGTGCATTTGGTAGATTTATTGTCGGACCCTGAATTGATTTTCACCATCGCTCCGGCTGACTCAGCTTTAGATCAGACTCATGACCAGGTCTAAATAAATCAATGCTGGTTTCGTTTGGCGTACACTTTAATATCGCCTATGGTAATCCAATTAAAACAGGTGGGTGTAATTGTTGACAGGCGTTTCACTGGGTCCAGGTGTCAGATTTGCTTAATACAGCTTTTAACTGGCTTAGAAAACATAAAGGAGATATCAGAAGGTTTTTCCTTTAAAAAAAACAACAAAAAAAAAAACACTCTCATAGCTATACAAAAAAAAAGCAGTTTGAGGATTTGGGAATTGGGGGCTTGTGTGCATTGAGTATTTTCAAGTTTTGATAAATATTAAATAATCTGGCAAAAGATCAGAGCTAGAAAAGAAAGCAACATGGAGGCAAAGGAGCCGGAGCCCATACTTCAGATGAAAAAAAAACAACAGACTAAGACAGCACATGGCCTAATGCATCCACTGACTGCCCCATTACAATCAGCCGAGCAGACACGTCCAGGACAAAGTGATGAATCAAGCCGCTGGTATTTACAGGACGAGCTAACAGCAACAAAATATCCCTGACTTCGTTTTTAATGTCAGGTCTCAACCTGTGATTGCACATTAGCTTGACTGATTGCCACAACCTGACAATTGTAATTATCCCCATATCTTCAGCGAAGCACGAGAATCCTCGCAGGCAGGGAGCAGACTCCATCTCAATTAGTCTTTCCCTCTTTGATCGTCCCACTACTAATTTATCCCTTCACTCCAAAAAAACAAAAAGCAACAACAACAAAAAAAACACTTAAGTGGCTCTGTAAAGGACAGGAGATGCGGGAGGTGCATGCTGCTGGACCTGATGCTGTGCTGAGCCCTGGGAGCGGTGGCACTCGTCTCAGTGTGTGTTTAAAAGGCGTATCAGAACAGAAGGTCTTTTCCAGGATTGAGTGTTTTGCTTTATTTACAGAATTCTGTTTGTGTGCATGTGGCACAGAGGCTTAGTGGTTAGCACTGTCGCCTCGCACCTGCAGCGATCGGGTTCGATCCCCGCCTCGGGGTCTGTGTGCATGCAGTTTGCGTGTTCTCCCCGTGCTTGGTGGGTTTCCCCCGGGTGCTCCGGTTTCCTCCCACAGTCCAAAGATATGCTGATTAGAATAATTGCCGTTTCCAAATTGCATGTAGTGTGTGCATATGCCTACGAGTGTGTGTGTGTGTGTGTGTGTGCCCTGCGATGGATTGGCACCATGTTCACAAAGTCCCCTTGTGACCCTGTATACTAAATTAAGCGTTATATCTGGTATAAGGGAATCATACTAACTGAGTCAACACCATGTGTCAGTCATGAAGTGGCTGTTTGAGTTAAATACTACATCTGTTTTGCAAAACAAAACAAATCTGAATATTTATACGGGTGCAGGTCAGTTACAGTAGGTAGAAAAATAGCATTATTAAGCAGTTTATTGCTGTAGTGGCCTGATCGGTAGTACTTTTTTTTTTTTTTTTTTTTAGCCCTATCAGTAAAACTGTGTTACTATTACAAGCGATAATGAAACAATCATGGCTGAGCCTTGTAGCACAAGGTCTCAAATGTCTAAACATTATGCCTTTACTCAGACAGATAGGCAACTCCATTCACGACTGCGATTTTTCAAGCCAAGTGTTTCAACTCCATAATCATGACATATCTCTGCTGAATAGCGAGCACAGTAAACAGAAAAGTCGTGCTTGCCATTAATCCGCCCCTTCATTTAAACTACACAAACATTTCCTTTTTTATGTACAGTAATTTATACTTATACCATTTGGTATGTTATTGCTTATGACCATGTTGTTATTGGTTCCACAAATACAGTTACAGTACAATCAGTTCACTTTGAGCCATTTGTTAAAGGCAAATCAGATGTCATGTAATAATGTCATGTCATTTGTTTTTATGTAATTTTCCATGAAATAGGATGCATAATCCAGTTTGCCTTTTTTTTTATTTTTATATCAGTCAGTTACACTTATTGTTTATTTTCTGCATCCCCAAAATGTGCTATACTGTATGTATAGATACACTGATGTTGAAGTAACTTATAAACTGGCAAGTCATTAATCTCTACTATATGCTAATATAAAAGTGATTTACTGAGACCCCAAAAGAAACAGTAAACAAGCGCTAAATTGTACATGTAATTAGTACGTGGGCCATCAGTGATTTATGAAGACTAATTGCACACATTATTTTACATGCAACAAAGTTGGAGTAAACATTTCTTAAATTACGTTTTTACATGAGGAGGCACAGCGGCGTAGTGGCTTGCACTGTGGCTTCACACCTCCAGTGTTGAGGGTTTGATTCCCGCCTCAGGAGTTTGCATGTTCTCCCTATGCTTGGTGGGTTTCCTCCCACACTCCAAAGACACAAAGAGTTACCTGGAGTTCCAAATCAGCTGTAGTATGTGAATGAGTGCCCGGTTTGTTTGTGTGCCCTGAGATAGATTGGCAGCGTGCCCGGGGTGTATCCTGCCTTGTGGCGCCAAAGTATCCTGGGATGGGCGATTTCTATACCGCGACCCTGTAAAGGATAAGCGGTATAGAAAGTGAACGTTCTGACTGTTTGCCTACACACACATCAGCCACATTAACATTATCAATGTACTAGAATCTTGAGCACCCAAGGGTCACCTACAGGGACCAAAGTCCAGCACGTCAGGTCCAGCACATCCGTAGAAAAGTCATTGAAGCCCAACTCACCAAACACGTCAAAGCTGGCCAAGACAGAAAGGCATCAGAACACTCAGTGCATCACAGCCCATCACGTACAGTACAGAGCCCAGCCGGCAATGAGCCAAGGCCTCTGATCCAGCCTCAAATCTCCTCAGATCCCAATGCGAACGAGAACCTGTAAGATGTGCCGTTCAAACAAATCTGGTCCATGGAAGCCCCACCCTACAACACCCAAAGGATCTGCTGCCAGACATCACAGAACATGCCCAGAGTTACGACTTGTGGAGTAATGCCCCGAAGGGCCAGAGCTGCCTTAGATGGCACAAGGGAATCTACACAATACTGGGCAAAATGTTCTGCGTTATGGCTAATGTTATGGCTGATTGGTGCAGCATTTAAAATTTTACCTGTTTTTAACATCTTTTCCTATGCATCTCTCTCTCTCTCTCTCTCTCTCTCTCTCTCAGCTTATAGACTGTATGTGTACAGTAAACAGACAGTGCTGTCAAGATGTTCACATTACTAACAGGGGCAAATTCTGGGCAAATTCCAACACTTCACAACTTCAAATGCTTTCAAACGTATTTGATCTATGGTATAAGACAACACTCTTTATAAAAGACTTTACAAAGCATAAAGTTAAAAAAAAAAAAAAAAACACAGCAGATTTAAATAGAATCTAAACATTTACTTTGAGTTAAATACAACAATTAGCATATGACCTTCAGTTTTTGGTATTAACTATTTCTTTTCTTTTTCTGGATGCATTACTGACATACGTGCATGGTTTAGTCTTGAAGAGAGCCGGTGACTCAGCTTTTTTTGTATTTTGACGGTTAAGTTGTGCTAGAGGGAGCAGGATACAGAATGGGATTTGTTAAGTGCCTTTGGGCAGGTAAAGGCCGGCCCATTTTTGGCTTTGTAAGCAAGTATTCATGTTTTAAATCTCACATGGGCCTAACAATAGGGCAATGTGGGAGGAAACAACAACAACAAGAAAGAAAAAAAAAAAAAAAGACAGGAAACACTTTGTGCCCCTGGGTTCTGGAACATTTGCAGGGGTCTGATGGTACACATGGGAAGACATGTCAGGAACAAGTCATAGTAGTGCAGTTGTCAAGGTGACAATCTATTGAACCAGCACCATAGTGGGCTCTGTGAAGAAAACCTGTTATGACCAGCCTAAACCTGCAGTAGGAACTGTAATAAGGTTGTGTGCATTGTTAGATGATGTTCTTTTCAAGAGCTCTCCAGAGAGATCACAAGATCAGGACATTGGGCTGCATCTCAAGGGACTTACAGCAGCTCAGTGTTGCTGGGATTTAGGTTCAGGGGATGAGCTGACATCCCTGATTCGAAGTCCACCAGGCATTCTGAGATATGAGCAGAAAGTTCACTGTTTGAGGCTAGTAAAGGTATTGAGTGTCCTTGGTATATAGTACGATATGTTTAATTTGGACTCAAAATTAAAGGCGAAAAATATGTTATTGAGTTTCTGTAGATCAGGTGCAGATTTTCCCAGTTTTTCCTTGTAAAAGTGGTCACATCAGAGGAAAACTTCAACAAAAGACAGAGATAAAAAGTGTAGAAACCTGTGACTTCTTCCACTTACTGTTAGCTACATTTAATTCTGTGCATTTGCTGCAGAGCACATCCAACAGCCAAGGAACAGGACAAGAACATTTTCTTGCTCTGAAAAATGGCAGAGCAGGGAAGGTAATTGAGAGAAGAAAGTAAAAAGTGACTGATTCAAAGGGGTGGGAAGGAAAAGGAGGATATGGTAGGATTGGTACTGTAGGATGCTGGAAGCTAGAGAAAGGAGACATGGCTTGGCAGATACAGAAAGTGCGGAAGGGACAGGAGGAGTTACTGGCACCATTAGACAAACAAAGCAACAGAGCAACATTACTGTATGTTAATATGAAGAGCTGGCAAGGTCAGCCGAAGGTCAGATCCAAAATATTTCAGGTTAAAAGAGAAGGATAATTATTATTATTTTTGCATGAGAGTGAAGTGAGACTTGGGATGGTGAATCACTGTGTAAAACGCTGAAATACTGTGTTTGGAACAATGTATTTCAGAAACCCTTGCCAGTTCCTCATGAAGTGTGAAGTGTGAAAGAAAGCATATTCATGAATGAAACAGCCATGGTCACAGAATTGTCTCAAGTAATCCAGGTCTCAGTGTCAGGAGGTGAAAAAAAAAGTGATAGAGAAGCCCACGGTTCCAAAGCCCACCCACAACCCTGACAGTCAGTGGAGAGAAGTTGGGCTTGCTGGATAGTATAGCCATGGCTTTGTTGTAGGATGCCTGTCATTTTTAAGTTGTAATGGCTAATTCAAATATGCTAAATACTGGCAGATACACTCTCAGTATATATGAGTAAGTCCTCTCCACAATTCACAGCTTGAAGAAAGTCCAATAAAGTATTTCACCAGTAGACACATTAAGACCATAATCAATAAACATCCAGAAGCCTACTTTACTAAAAAATGCATTAATCCAAGAAAGAAATCTGTAAGCATTAATGCGTGTGTATGTGTGTGTGTTCCCTTGATAAGGTATATGTAATTGCAGATTTTCTACAGAATATTTTTGAGTGCTGTCAGCAATGAAAGTCTAAATGTGTGGCAAAAACAATTACTAGTGCTACATTCAAAGTAATATTAATCATAGTTTAGAGTGTGCTTTTTTTTCTATTATGAGGTGCAGTATTAGAGCTTATATTCTTAAAATACTTGTAATCTAATAGCTAGTAAAAAATAAAACATGATATGTTATTATGGCAAAGCTACTCATTAAAGGTCACATACTTTACTATTCCTTTAACAATCTAACAAAGGCTCAGAGTTTCCCCAAAGTATGCGTTAATGCAGAAGCTGAAATAGCCCTCAGATCATGTATTTTATTTTCCTCAAACTCCCTTTATTTGCCTAATTCTGCTATTTCATTGTCAATGTAAATGAGGTACTGCTGAACCACACTCCTTCAGAGAATAGCAGAGTTGAAGAACAAGCTGAACTCGTCTTATATGAGCTCACAATTGGTCCCCAACATATGAATGAGTCTCGTTCCGAAAGCTCGTTCGTAAGCCCAATTTGTTCTTAAGTTCAACATTGTCTAGGTACCAGGACACTAACTACAATTGGCTATACACAATATACACAATATATTGCAATAGCATGGCGCTTCTTAGCAGTACTAGCTTCATCACCAATCCTTTTATACTTGTTTCTGGACATCCTGGGTTTGTACTGCACTTGCAGAGGATGCAGGCTGCATGCACGTGACAATGTACACCGGACATGTGCAAACACATTGTCGTATCTTTGAATGTTCATAACTCGTATGTTCATATGTAGAGGACTGTATACAAAAATTGAGAAAAGACAAAAAGCTTGGATTTTTTTAAGGTACTCCTTAATGTGGTGGTATGTTGCCATCTTAAAGTTACTTATTTGATTAAGTTTCCTTTACCAGCAGGTTTTAAATGGTTTTATTCATTTTATGCCATAGCAAGTTTCTAACAACTATGTTTTTTAATTAAGCACAGAGCATACTTTTTAATTCATTTCGTTGAATTTAATGTTGTATAATGTGGATAAAACAAATCTGTTCCCAAGAACAGCTATAAATTGCCATTTCCTCACCCAGTTGCTCTTTTTTTCTCGCTTTTTTTTTTTTTTACAGTACGTTAATTACATGTAAAATGTGCCGTGTCTGGTTACCAAGAAACTAAGGATAATGTAGTTTCACCAGTTTTACAAAGCAGTGAGACTGACGGCTCCTTATAAAAAGATCAAATAAACGTCACAGAAAACATTAAAATACAGTAACATGTTCCCCCCGTGCTTCGTACAGTAGGTTTCCACCGGGGACTCCCACAATCCAAAGACATCAAGATTAGGCTAACTGGCATTCCCAAATTGCCCGTAGTGTGTGAGTGTGTGTATGCGTGTGCCCAGCGATGGATTGACATCCTGTCCAGGGTGTACCCCGCCTCGTGTCCTAAGTGTTCTGGGTTAAGCTCCAGGCCCCCCGTGACCCTGTAGTGAGTGATAAGATTTTGTTGTCATGATGGGTCACATCATAATTACAATTGACTTTTATCTGACATCTGAAAATCTTTTATCTGTCCTCTGAAACGGTATTGTACGTGACACATCTCTTTGGGATTTTGCTCCGGAGGACGGCAAGCAGTTAGCCGGCTGTATTTGTTGAGGTCTAGAAGAAGCAATAAAACAAGATGCTTCATTTTGGCTGTTTAAGCAGCTATTGCTAGCACTGCTATCATGCTGTCTGTGCTAACATCATCGAGCACCCCAGGCAAAATACCACCTAAGTCGCTCAAGTCGCACATCCACGTCTTGGATCTGTATCCAATCAAAGATCACATATGAAAGTGACTCAGACAGCCCTAAAATTCGGAGTCACTTGGGGCCGGTAATGTGAACGTAGCCCGAATGGTAGAAAAGCGTATGGTATATTAGACGCCCTTGGTCATATTTTGTGCACACACTCGCTGTTCCCAATGTAACTTCCAGGATTAAATCACATCACAAGTGCTGAATAATTAGAAATTACTTTATTTCAAAGTGCCATTCATCATTGCACTTTCATACATTTTATATAACATGGTCCGGTCCAGAGAATTAATTATACAGTAGCTTGATATTGTAAATGAAAACAAATTAGAGCGCTACAAATCATGTCATTACTGTATGTCCTCCATCAGAGAAGAACATATGCTTCTATTTTCAGTAACAAATCACGTGTTCAACAATCACCCAGCTTCTGAAAAACGTGCTGCAAGAAACCTGCACAAGACAGAGAGGAAAGGAAGGACACAGAGCTGATCTCTGAATACAGCATGTAATGCAAGGTCAAAGAGTTACTGAACACCCAGGAGAAAGACAGCAGGCAGTACATACTCTCCTGTCACACACTCGTCAAGGCCTTGCACTGACAACGCTCGCGCACACAATCCGGAGTCTGGGGAATCCTGAAGCACAGATGTACAGTACGCATGTCGCATATGCAAGACAACCCTCCTTAAACATGCTTTTAATTTGATAATGTCAGTATGTTCATATTTTTAGGGACTCGTTCACTGCAAAACGTCCTCCTTTGAAGATTTTCTTGGCTCAACCCGGAGCTGGACCATTTTAGATTGCACCTAAGCACAGTTTTTGTTTAAAACAGCCTACATTTCATCAGAAATTAGGGGGGGGGGAAATCATAAATAAATTTGAGCGCTTGCCGCCACGTATTAAGACAGCTGCATTTCAGAGCTCTTTGAACTCTTTCTTTTTTCTTGTACACTTCCAGAGACTTCATTACTATGTGTGTCTCTTCGCCTTTGCCAAAACAGTTTGCCCAATTACCAGAGCATTACATTCATGTTCTTTTACCCAATCAGCCTGAGCTGCTGGCACGCTTTAAGAGGCAACGAGTGAGCTGTCATCATGCAGTCACCAACCAACAACTCATTTGAAAGTGAACTTCTTTTTTTAAAGCCTCTCTGGATTTAGATTTTTATATATATAATACTAGTTAAATTCCATGGTCTTTTTTTTCTGTATTGTAAAACAATGCTGAAGGCGTCCAAAATCTGCAATAATCTCCCTTGAACAGTTTAAATTGAGATGTTTCTGCTACTTCTGCCCTGTAAATCCTTCATAACGGCTCTAATTTGAGGTGCTGTTGGTGATTTCTGAGCTCGTAACTTTAAATGAACTTCTCCTCTGCGGCAGAGGTAAGATTTGGTCTTCATGACAACAAGTTTCATCATGGTGCTTGATGGGTTTTTCAAATGCACTTGACAATACTGTTCTTGCAAGAACTGTTCTGGAACAGCTAACCTTCTGGTCTTAATATAACAACTTAATAGCCTAATGCCAAATGTATTATTTCAGATTTTATTGTTAAATCCAGTATCGTTCTAGAATGGGGCGGCTCGTGGCTTAGTGGTTAGCTCTGTCGCCTTACACCACTATTCATGTCTTGGTTTCTGTGTGCATGCAGTTTGCATGTTCTCCCCGTGGTTGGTGGGTTTCTTCCGGGTTCTCCGGTTTCCTCCAACAGTCCAAAGACAGGCAGATTAGGCGTTCCCAAAATGGCATTCCCAAATTGCCTGTAGTGTGTGAATGAGCATGAGCTTGTACAAGATGTGTATGCGCCCTGTGATGGACTGGCACCCATCCAGGGTGTACCCCGCCTTGTGCCCTAAGTCTCCCAGTATAGGCTTCAGGGCCCTCGCAACCCTGCATACAGTATAAGTGAGTGTAGAATGTAGAAAATAAATCCTAACTTTTGACTGGTATTGCACATTAAACTACTTTTTTTTCCCAGTTCTGTATTATTTCCACAGCAGAAACTCCAGTCATATTTTTCATTGTTTGGTTTTAGACCGATGATTAATTGTTTATTGCCTGCATTTATTTTTCAAATTAAGTACCCTCCTTCTAACTACTAATTCCAACTAGAAGTAATTTTCTCCATTGTAATTCCCTAACAGCCTTTTTGACTTTGCACTTTTAAAGATTGCTAACAGATACGAGTTCGTAAATAGCATGCATATCCTACTGAGTTCATAAATAGTATGTATAGCTTAATGTGCTTCTTACCATTCGCAGTTTGACTCTATTTACATGCATTTTCCCCCCAGGGAGGTTTATACATGTTAATGACGGGCAGTAGTTATGTTTTACTTTGTCACAGGGAGAGAATGTTTACAAATTCTAATTTGCACCCATTAAAGGTCTTGCAGTGATTTCTTTCACCATACACCTGCTATTAAAGTCCTAATTGGCTTTTTGCTTAAGATGCTGCTTTAATGAGACGACCATGGCACAGTCAGAAGTCTGATTAGGGACAGAATCTGATACCATGCACTAAAAACCCATAAAGCCATGGCCAGCAGGTCTGTTTATGATTTATTTATGAAGGGCCAATTTGAGGATGGGGATTTATCAAAGACTAGCAGAACTGACTCAGCTGCTCAAGCAATAATTGTTTTTGGCCAGGCCTTTTAATTAGCTGAATCGAAATAAAAGCATGGGCTCACTCTTGCCATTCAGGGAAAAGAATAAGGGAATACTGCCAAAGAGTAGCAGTGGTCCATATTCATTAACGTGGTTGTGTACGGAATAAAGCAATGGGTTGCGCTATTATAGGAAAATAATCAATGACGGGGTGGTGCGCTGCAGCCCAACAAAGAGTGTATGTCACAAAGTGCTTCATTCCTTTCATACACAGTGATGTAATGGACAGCAGCTACTTTTAACCTGCTTAGAGCTACATTTCTTATAGTGGAACGGCCGCTTCCATTTTTAGCACTTAAATTATAGCAAGTATAAACAGCCATTGCCTCATCGTTCAAAACAAAACACAGCTTATCATGCTTCCAGGAAACTGGAAAGTGCATACTTCCAGATACTGTAGAGATCGGACATTCATTCTGTAATTGCTAAACAAAAATGCTGTATTATAAAGAGTTTCAAATATCAATGCTTTTACTTACCAAAAAATATAGAAATAAATAAATAGAATAACATCCATTTACTGTATGATTCAGCACTGCCATAACATCCGTTTATGATTCAGCTCTTGTATGTCAGTGCCGTCACGGATTGTGTGACGGCACTGACATACAAGTCCTCATGAATGAACTGTTGTTATACAAAAACTAAAGTATTAGAATTAGCACAATCATGCATCCCTGTTACTGGAATTGATGCATACAGTGGAATATTAATCGCCACGTTGTGAGCACAAATTCAAGTGCTCTAGCATAACATTATATAATATACAGTATGGGCTGATAGTATTTTTAAAGACGATGTCCTTGAAAAGATTACACCGTGCGATACTGGGTGTGTGTTAGCTGGAGAGCAAGGAGCAGCTGGCATGCACTGTTGTGTGTCACCAGAGTTATAGTCCGTATATGATTTCTAGGCTTTTCAAGGGCAAAGAGGTGATGCTGCTCCCATGTTGGAGCTGAATAATGGACTGGAACAAGGCCAGGGAGACTTGTCAGTGCACCTGCGGCCACAAAAGTCAGAAGCAAGGAGAGATATTAAGGTCAAAGAGCTGCTCAGTGATGTGCTCTGGACCCTACCAAGCCACTCTTCCATGAGGGGCAGGCCATTGCTCTCCGCTTTCCACTTCAGCTTAGTCTGCAACCTTGGCCGCTTTTCACCTTGCCGTGGTACGTTCCAGTGGAGCATTGCAACAAGAACATCCGTGTCTTGTTTAGGAGAACAGCAACCTTTCCATGCACTGAAAGAGAGTCATTGTCTTCAGCAAGCGGTGTTTTACAGAGATTAACGTAAAAAAAAAAAAAAAAAAAAAACACAACAGAGCTGGATCAGGCAATTAAATCCTGTCACCCCAAATGTGTCTTCCTGTCTTCCTTGGACAAGGGCATTTCTTTTCTCACAAATTAAAGGTTCCATCGCAACAAGTGTGGCATTATCATCCTCCCTCCACCTCCACAACATGGGTGATTTCCTGAATAAGAGACAGCTTCATTTCCTTCCTAGTTAATTGGATTACTGCTCTAGGCAGTGCAATAGGTGCACAATTTAGCGCAGACCAACAAATGGGGATGTTGGAAGAGGAGGGCAGTCAGGAACAAGAAGCAATTTTCCACTAAAATGAAATTTGCTTTAGGTGACGGGGGAGTCCACTTTTGGCAGAGACTAAGCTCATACACCAGGGTGGTGAATGAGGATCTTAGATAAGGCAGTGTTGTTTCCGAAAGGCTGTTTTGCAGGGTACACACACACACACGCACACACACAAGCAATTAAATGAATACACAAGGCTCTGCACGTTTAACAGCAGTGTAAATTTTCTCATTATTCAAACTTTCCCAGGATATCATGATCATTAATCAGGACTTGGTAGGCTAAGAGTAGGGTCCTCTAGGGCCTCTTGCCTTTAACAGGGCTTTAAGCATCACATTTCAACACAATATGCACTCTCAGAGACCTGTTTTCTTCACTTCAGTATAAACTCATACGTGTGTATCACTTATCGCACATCAAATGAGGGCAGCATGAAAAGGAGAGACATATTTTAACAAGAAATCGTTCGCTCTTGACGGTAACCAGTTTCTAATTAGCTTCTAATTCGTTCTCCTTAGCCTAATCAACATTTCACGTTTTAGGTTGTCCAAGAAAGACGCCAGTTGCCATTATTCCTTAATGCCAATGCTGTCCGTGTCTCAGCATATGATTTATGCTTCCTGCGTTTGTAAATCTGCACTAGGCAGACTTATTTTTGTGGGAATTACTGTACATGCACCATCACAATGCATTACAGTAACACAACTTGTTGCACACTTGCACTACACGTACTGTACAGTATATACACTCTGCCTGTTTTTGCACACTGTACAGACTTTTTAACTGTAAAAGTAGTATCTATTATGTGTATATCATTTTCTTGTAGTAGTTCCTTTTTTTCTTATTTAATGTATATTTTTCAAACAGTTTGCAACAAATTACCAAAATAAGTGAAACAAGTAGGTGAAAAATCTACTTGGCAATAAACCTGATTTTTATAAAACGCGATAGGGCATGCTGAATGGGCATGATAGAAAAACAATCAACCAATTAATCTGAATTATGCTCTAGTATAATTAGGCAATATCACGCGAGATGGATAAACAAATAAATCATAACATGTTGTATAAAAGCAACATCATACTCATAATCATGCAGTTGTACTGAATATCAGCACTGTTGTGATGGAGTTGAGAAGCACAGCCTGGGATATCAAAGCCATGCTGATATTCAGTACATGCAGGCATGACCTTGAGTGTGACCTTGAGTAACCTTTTATACAACAGTTCTACAAACACCATTTATTATCAACAATATGTAAATAAAATGTTTGTTTTATTTAATAAGCTATTATGCTCTGCCAACACATATCGACCGCAACCAACATTTAGTGTCATTAATTAGGGGTGAAGATATATATTTTTTTATTCTTACCTACTGTATACTATGTAGTGAAAAGGTGAGAAGAATAAACCATGGTGGCAGATGGTGGACAGTCCTGTAATTCTAATAAGCTTCTCTTTATATTTCCACTTATTCTGCTTTAGAATATCAGTTACCTTCTGGGGTTCTGGGGTTAAATTCAAAATAGTGTAAAATGGAATGATAGTGCCCTATGTAGGGTCTAAGTTAGAATCCCTTGTTCCACACACCAAGTAAGGAAGAAAACACACCACTCTTCTGGGAAGGCTTTCCATTAGATGTTGGAGCCCCAATATCACTGGTGAGGTCACACACTGATGTTGGAGAAGATGCGAGAAGGTCTGGGGTGCAGTCCCAATCTCAGTTCATCCCAAAGGTGTTTGGTACAGTATGAATAATTTAGTTAATCTTTATAGAAATTTCTAAGCTGCCTTCAGGCTTTACTTGTACCTCTTTGCCAACATTTTCCCAATCTGCCTCCAAGGACTCAGCCAGTACTGCCAGCACTTATTCTTTGTCTTTTTTTATTATTGTTGTTGTTCTTACATCATAGCCCCAATGAGTGTGTCCCAAGTATTTTAATGGATACAATAATGCACCTTTTTTTGCCAACTACTCCTTAACCTATCCTCTTGTGCCTACTCCCGTTTGCTACTTGTGTCCCAACATAACCCTATTTAGCAAAAGATTTGCATAACAATGCAAGTTAAACCCATAAACCCCTTTCCTATAGTACATCCTGAAACAGATCTTTACATTAGTAAATAATATATTCATTTATAAGCTATGAGGGTTTCTTTAAAGAAAATGTTGGAAACTTTTCAACACTAGCAGTATGTCATGATATTGCCAACACAATGACAGGTGAAAAATGTTATTCAAACTGTTACTTAACCAGCTTAAATCAGCCAGATAGCGGAATCTCAAGAGGTGATTTTATATGCAAACATTCAGTTCAGGAGTTACTGGAAGCCTTCCTGACTTACAAAAATAAATTTCATAATGAAATGGAATGGATAGACAACATCTGGTAGACAAACAGTAACTTGCCAAGTAATCTAAGCTTATTTGTTATGTGTAATGAAGTCACTGTTCGCAGTATTTTATTAAGGAAAAACCTGTCCAAACCTCACTGGCTCTATGTGAAAAAGTAATTGCCCTTAAACCTAATGCCTGGTTGGGCCACACTTGGCGACAATGACTTTGCGATAACTGACAGTGAGTCTTTCACATCGCAGTGCAGGAATCTCGGCTCACTCTTTCTTGTAGAATTGTTTTAATTCAGCCATATTGGAGGGTTTTCAAGTATGAATTCGATTGGATCAGCCGGGCCACTACAAAATCTTGTACAGACCTTGCTGGTGTGTTTCAGATCATTGTCCTGCTGCATAACCAAAGTGCATTTGAGCTTGAGGCCTGAGCTGATGGCCAAAAATTCTCATTCATGATTTTCTGGTAGAGCGTCCAATCCTTGTTTTGTTTTTTGAGATCTTTTAAGTGATTTCTTGATTCAACAGGTCTGGCATTAATCAGGCCTGCGAGTGGCAAGTTGACTCAGCTTTAAAAAAAAAAAAAAAAAAAAAATTGGTTACAGTTCACTCATGCAACTACTTTTTGGGCCAGGTAGGTTTGGACAGCTTTTTGAACTTTTTGAACTTAAAAAAAAAATAAAATTAAATACATTGTTGAAAAACTGTTTTATTATTATGCCTTTTTCAGGGCACTGTATATACAGTATGTCTATTCATCTTACAGTTAAAGCTAACACTGTTTAATATCAACATCAACTGTAAGACAAATCTAGACTTAAAGTTATTGCTTCACCAATTACGTGCACTTGCCTTTAACAAAACACTCATTACTGTAATCTGATAATGGACTATGAAGAAGAATTTAAGCATGAAGATAGCTCCTTTGTGAGTGATGTATTCAAGTACTTTTGACTGACAGCGTAAATCAAATGTTATATTTTAGAAATACCATTTATATTCCCGCCAATATTTCTTTTTTCAGTTATGAGCTAAAAATCATTTCAGATCGCCAATGCCTTATGGCGAGGGCAAGTCCACAAGGGTGTCTTAAAAACAGTAATTCAACAAGGCCAGGTTTTTCATCTGACATTGGGAGGGTGGGAAGGTCATGCCTCTCTTGCTTTGTTGTGATTGAATGGCTTCACAGCCTGATTGCCACCTCGACTGGCTGATGCTGCCTCTCTGTGCGCTCCCAAAGGTGGAAATTGTACAGGAAATTCATTGAAGGGGTTGGTGAGACTATGTTAATGAAGCCTCGGGCACAGCTCTTTAAATCCCCAACGTCTGGCTTTTTAAGCAGCCTCTCTAGCGTGGCCCTATTCATTAAAGTCACACACACTCTGAGCTGGATACCTATGCTGGAGCACCAAATGTATGCCTTTCCTCTCACTGTTTTATCGCTTACTCAGAGCTTGGCTATGGCTGACATATTCTGCATATCCACTTGTCAGTTTAGGTGAAAGCTGCCTGTCAAGGAGTTGGTGTAGTCACTGGAGAAAACTTAGTTCTGGAAGGCAAAGTGTTGCGTGTAGTAGGATGAAATGGTACGTAAGGGATTGCACTGTTCTGTAGAGCAGAGAGGAGAAACAGCGCAATTTGATTATCCTGTCAATGGAGAGTCGTATCCGTACCGTATATCAGCATTGATTTTGAGAAACCCAAGATCCTTATCCCCACTCTTGTTGGCGTGGGCGTTGGGAACTATTCTCTGATCTGGTTTTCATCATATTTACAAGATCACATAGCATGTAGTGGTTCTATTTCATCATCTTACAGCCTCGCAATAGGACGTCTCCAGGCTTAGTGTCTTAGCCTACTCTTGATTTCCCTATATACGCATACAATGGGCTCACTGATTCAATCATGTGGCTCCTTGAATCTTGAATGCCCTTTTACCACTGCTATGCTGATGACACTTCACTGCCACTACTGCCTTACTGATGCCACTTTACTGCTGCTACAGCTGCTATGCTTATAATGCATTTTACTTCAATTTTTTCCCTCCGCCTGCGTTCCAAATCTCACAGGAGAAATTAGACTTTACTTTCTGATACTGTATATCTTCCTCCTTGGAAATCCATCATCTAGAACTGAATCTACAGTATGCTTGACCAGGTTCTCATCATATATGCAGCCATCATTCTAACTCTGTAGCTTAATATTTCATCACCTGACAACCTCACTACAGGAGTTCTCCGGGGTTAACCCTAAAGACTGATTTATGCTTCTGGGCCACAGGTCTTGCATAGCCACTTACCCTACTCCATACCCTATGATGTAGCCTGAGGTGTACCTCTCCAGAAATGTAATTACAAGTTGCAGCAGCGCAGCCAGCCAACAATTGTGATTGGTCCACATGGCAGAAACATCTTTCTGGCTCCTAATTTTATGGATTTACAGCTTCTTCCTCTACACTTGTGCTTTTTAATCAAGTTCAGACCTGAATCAGCATGAAAATTTTTTTTGCAGAGAGTTCAACATCTATTAGCCCCAAATCAGTGGCAACCACCAACTAGTGGTTTGGCAGTGTAATTGCAGCACGACACAAACACACCAGCGCATACTGTAAGTATAGAACTTCACAACTCCTTAGGCCACTTGTGTAGGCTCTTCGTAGACTTGATGCAGAAACATAAATCAGCCTTAAGCCTTGGCGCACTCGCGGCCCACTCTCGTTTCTCTTATATATCACGCTCTGTTCTGTTAATATCACATTGCTTTTTTTAATCACACACAATGCCACTTTTTGGCCTCCGAGTGGCGCAGTTGGTTAAAGCACTCGCCCTATCATCTGGGGATCGCAGGTTCGAATCCCGGTGATGCTGTTTGCCTCTCACAGCCGGAGGCACAGAGAGAGCTAAATTGGCCGAG
>JAQQZT010000033.1:29352283-29391526 GCA_030068275.1 Clarias platycephalus | reverse complement strand
TAGCTAATAAGCACCCCAGGTCAGGTGCGCAACCCGCGTCACCTGACCGAGGTGCTTCCTGGGAAACCGAGCCTAACTAAACAAAACAAGACTACAACATAAACTCTGCCCTCTAGTGGGCAAACCCTCACACAAATCAGGAGTCGATACAAAGTTTTGTACTGTTCTTTATACTTGTGCATCTGTGAGTTTGTGAATCTTTCAAATGAGAATTATGTTTGTAGAAATTAATGCACAACTACCTGCTGACTTTAACTGATTTAAATGCAAACATTTTTATCTTTGCAGTACTTCACCACACAGACAAGCATCAGGTCGTGTGGATTCCAGTGATATGCATAACATCTTGCTGGGGTGGACAGGCCTAAGAAGAAGTGCAAATCTTGATGTGTTTATATAGGGTTCATAGGGTTTATACCACTTAAAGTGAATTGAAATGTATTTATTAAAGATCTTCACATTTACAATATCTGTATGCGTACTGTGATTGTGCAGGGACACTGTCTTCTTCCATGTCCCCCTCCCTGAGAAGAGCGCATAGACCCATGAAACCTAGCCTCATCATTGTGAGTAGACTTGACAGCTGGCCGAAGTCAGCAAATGAACATTCGTAAGATAGTGTCTACTGTATTATTCATCAAACGCTGTGGCCTAATTTTCAGTTCATGCAAACTTTGAATATTGATATGTTCTACTAAAGATGAGCTGTGAGCAAGATGTATTTAAACATACAGTTCCCATGTTGCTGTTTTAGAAGTGTCAAATAATTGTCCTGTATGAAGCAAAGAAAACGTTAAAATGACTGTAACCCGGTTACAAACTGTCCAGTGCGTTATTAAAGCCTGGTAGGATAGTGCTGAACCATCGACATCACAGAAGAAATGTAATCTAAAAAAAACTCTCTAATAACCAAAAGATCTTAAGATCACTTAAATGCTTGGTGAAGGTGCAGTAGAAATCAGAGCTATGTTAAATAGTGAAAGTAAAAGCATTCCACACAAACAATGTGGTGAGAACTCACAGGATTGGGACTAAACAGCTGTGTGCCCATAAGGATGCTGCTTGTTAGTGAGACTAATGAGAAAAACACGCTTCAGTTTGCTAGGGGGCACACAGATTGGAGTTTCGAACAATGGAACAAGATCACATGATCCGATGAGTCCAGATTGATCCTAGTCCAGAGCGATGTGTGTGTCAGGGTAAGATGGGACTCACATGAAGCGATGCACCCATCATGCATAGTGTCCACTGTACACGTCTCTGGAGACAGTGTTATGATCTGGGGTTGCTTCAGTTGCTCAGGTCTAGACTCAGAAATGGTATGTGGCAATAAAATGACGTCAGCTGATGTCCTGAATGTACTGAATGACCAGATGGAGTTGTTCTTCCCTGGTTGCACTAGGGATATTCCAGGACTAAGGATTCTGGGAGCACGAGGAATCATTTTCACACATGAATTCAGCATCGATGTGTAACGTTTTTGGCCGTGTGGCCACATGGGAAAAAAATAATAAAAATATGTCTTCAGTTAGATAAAAAATATTGCATGTAGTATACATAACAATATTAAGTTTATTATTTAATTCCATATCATAATTACTAGATTGAGTTATGTATCATAATACTCCTGTAGTACTCAAGTAAAACAATTATGTTCTGAAATTTTGCTGGGATGTTGCCAGTGATGAGCGCTACAACTATGTTATTTAAAAGCATGTGTTAGAAAAGCGCAGTGCTAGTGCCGTTTTTTTAGCAGAATTTTTTTTTTAGCAGAATATTTTTTTAAGAGCATGCAAGATCGATTTTAATCAAAAATATATATGAACAAATCGTGCTGGATATGTGATGTTGTTAATACAGTACATTTATTTTATGCTTATGTTCTTTAGAGAGAAGAGTGCTTTTAAAAATTGTATTCTAAATTAAAAGAAAAACACCAATGCGCACTGCACTGACTGTTTAAAAGGAACTGCTATTTTACTCATTTTTCATTTAATTTAATATGCAACAAAATATTAAAAATGATAAATATTACCATTCATATTATGTCAATCTTTATAAGCCTTTGTTTGGCGAGTCATTCTATGTTCAATAATAATAATAAAGCCTTTCATTTAGTTATTAAAGGCAAGCCAAGCAGTCTTTATACGTCATAAGAATTAATTCTATTTACATTAGAAAATAGATCTGACGTCCCTTATTACTCTGTTGTTATCATTATATTATCTCAGTAGGAATTAGCTTAACCTGTTTTAATATAATTGTGTGATGGAAGGCTATTTACTTATGGTAGATCAACGTTAGTGACAAGTAATGAGCAATTATAAGTTTAATATGAAAAACAAGTTCCTAACATCATCCCCAATCAGTCTCTTCTGTCTCATCGTCTGAGGTAAATGTGAGTCGTGGCGTTTGATGAGCACTAGCCTCATCGTACCTGAACTGATCTCTGCCTTCAGCGAAGAAATTCAGTCACTCATCATCTATACCGCTGTATACCGGGTCGCTGGGGGCCTGGAGCCTATCCTAGGAGGCTTACGGCACAAGGCGAGGTACACCCGGGACAGGGTGAGCAATCCATCGCAGGGCACACACACACACACACACACACACACACACACAATTAGCCTAATCTGCATATCTTTGGACTGTGGGAGGAAACCTGAGTACCTGGAGGAAACCCACCAAGCTGGGAAACGAACCCGGACCCTGGAGGTGCAAGGCGACAGTGCAAATTTTTTAAATTTCTGTATTATCATTCTGTTGAGTATGACGAACTGATGTACCGAGACTCAGATAAAAGTCACTTGAAATTATTTAATTATGTAATTATGTGGATTGTCAGGATATGCAAATCTGTGAAGAAAAATCACGATTGAGGGATTGTGGCTTGTCGTGTGAACGTAGCCTTAGGCATCTCTGCTCCAGATGTGCTGTATCATGAGGGAGGTTGTGGCTCAGTTCCCGCATAAAGTTGCCAGTTCAGATCCCAAGCTGTTAGGCATCTTGTGTGTTGTTTTTGATAAGAAATGCTGCTTCCTTCAAAGGACAAGAGTTTGGTTTTGATTGCATGAAATTTTCTGTGTTTGAGTGCTGAGTTTAAAGTTCTGGCACAGTGGTACCATGGCTAGCTTTGCTGTCTCTCACAGCTCCAGGGTCCTTAATTCAAACCTCATGTCCGGTTATTGACTATGTAGATGTAATCTGTGCTGTTACATGGATCGTCTATGCTCAGTTGAATGAATACTGTATGTGTGCATAGTGTCCTGCGAATTATTGGCATCCTATCCTGCTGCCGAACAAAACAAAGATTCTCTCCAGAACACCGTGACCAGAATAAAACCATTACTGAATGAATGAGCACATACGGAAGTTAAGTTAAGCCTTTATTTGTCACATATACCTTACGCACAGTGAAATTCTTTCTTCGCATATCCCAGTGTAACTGGAGTCAGAGCACAGCATCAGCCGTGATACAGCATCCCTGGAGCAGACAGGGTGAAGGGCCTTACTCAAGGGCCCAACAATGGCAACCTGGTGGAAATGGGACTCGACAACCGATTAGTAACTCAGCCTTAGTGCCTGAGCTACAGTACTACCTCTCGTACCATACCATACACTCGTGCTATGAAATTAGAAGTGGATTAGTTTAGTGGAAGACGAATCATTAGTCTTTCATTAAAAGCAGGTTATTACATCATGGTTTACAGTTCTCGTATTTTTCCACTTGCCTTCCCGTGCCATGTGAGAATTGATGAGTAAATCATTTGTTCTAGAAGTTCAGCAGTTTCTTTTGACTCTTTGCTTTGAAATCTGGCTGAACTGCATGCTGATGGATGAGGTTTTGAAGACCTTGATCTGTGCCCAGAGGCCAGTGCAAGAGTTTGATTGACAGAAAAAGACCGAGTACACATTTCCCGGGGTCTAATGGTGAAGATAGGAGTGGGATAACACGCCGCGCTACGCTGGCTAGCTAACTACAAAGAGCCGTACGCCTGCAGCTACAGTCAAGCTCTGAGTGCTAACGACATCTCCAGAGAGGCGCACCGGTAGGAGGCTGTTAGCGTGGCTCCAGGATACAAAGCCTCTGCAGAGGATCATCAGGGCCAACATTATATATAACCGAGCCACATCCCAGCCCTTTTTTTACAGCCCTGCTGTAATTAGAATGGATGCTTCGTGTTGCTAATAGGTCACTTGAGTCGATGAAACAACGCTAACCCGGTGACATAATGTAGCACTGCGCCGAACTGGATGTCGTGGGGGGGCGTTCTCTCACGTGCTTCACACGCATTACCGACTAGATTTTTTCCAATTCTTATGCATGTTCTGGATAAGAGTTGTGTCACAATGCACACTTGGAGCATTTACAGATATCCATGCGTTAGTTATTGTGTATGGCCAAAGTCGGTTGCGTTGGCAGAAAAAGAAAAAGAAGAGATGGATTACCCATGGCTTCCCTGAATGATGTGGAGAGAAATTAGGTACATAAATAATAGTGATTTAGATTAAAAGTCCATGCTAAGTGGATTACTGTGGTTGCAATGCTGCAATCAATCATCATTTTGGAGGAATGTGATGCATGGATGGTTTAATCACACACCGAAAAACAATCACAGCCCTGAAAACAGCAATACTAACATCGGACCAGAGGAGCCGGCGGGGGGATTAATCACTGCCTGCTCCACGCGCTTCTTCCTCGCTCTTTTTTCTCTCTCAAATATGAGCTGACCTGACTCTTTGCACTTCCTATCCTGTTCCAAACAATTCTTTATTTCCTGTATTTTTTTTTTTCTTTCTTCTCCACTACCAACTTTCTGTTTCCCTTCCATTTCCTCCACTAACGTTGTGTTCCACAGAAATGAAAGGTCAGGTCATTAATCTGTTCACTCTGTAGAAAAATCGCATATATGTGTGTGTACAACTCTAAGCACCTCCACCCAAGGCCGTGGTGCCACTGGATTAGTCTGTAATCATTTCAAGGAGGGCAAATCATCACCTAACAAATGGCGCATTTGAAAATATAATTTTGCACTGCATACTTCTATGCAAATAGTGTAAGAAAGTTTAGTCTCCTAGTTAAAGCTCTAAGGTCATGCCGTTCTGACCGATGCACCCATGGTATAACCATGAATATATGTCTACAAAAGAGGAGGAATTCCCTTTCTAAGTCTTCTTACTCGTTTCTTTGGCACTGTAAACTCTGGCTTGCTCATTAGGGCTCCAAATGTGGTTCTGTAAAGGAGCTTTTTGACAATGTACATATTTTATTACAGCAGTATACGAATAAAATGAAATGCATTGTAATTTAATCAAATATTATGAACTACTTATTTGATTGGAAGAGCTGTAATCAGGTCAAGTTCAAGAAGGTTTTATTGTCATTTCAACCATATAAAGTTGAGTACTGTACATAGTGAAACGAAACAATGTAAATAAAATTAATAACATAAATTAATCAAATTAGCTAAAACTCCTAATTGGCTAACTAGCTAAGACAACAAATTAACACCATATATTAACAAAACTAGCTAAGAACTATACAAAAAGACAACCAGTCTTGGGTAAAAAAAAAAAAGTAATCTACTACAAATTACTAACTACTACTTTACAATTGTAATTTGATTACATTACTGATCATTACATGTACTTTGAAAACATACTGTATGTCTTGGCGTGCGCCTGTGATAGGCTGCGCCTCAACCTGTTGTCGCAACGGGGCAAGGTCAGACTGGCTGGCAATAATTATCGTTAACGGATCTCGGGCTTAAAAATCCTCCCCTTTTTCCCTTCCTCCCTCCTTTAAACCTTCCCCTTCCCCACCTTTTCTAAATAAAATCACCATGTTTCCCGTAAGACCTCGCCTCGTGTCCGTGTGTCTGTGGTGCCGCCCCTACTAAAAGAGTGAACCTGTTACAACATCATATGTAAAACTACAAAGTTCTCCTACGATTCATTAAAGCGCATGCATTTTCACAAATTTTTTAAACACTACATTTGTAACGCTAGTAACGTAATGTTACTGACATTGGTAACTGTAATCAAATTAAATGCATTTAAAATGTAATGCGTTACATTACTGCATTATCAGGAAAAGTAATTAGGATACAGTAACGCGTTACACAGTAACGCATTACACAGTAACGTGTTATACCCAACTCTGAAGACAACAAAGTGCATTGTGCAAAAAATAACAACACGACACCATGCAATACACTGTGACGATGGAGCACCGACAAGTACACAGAGCTGAGTTGAGGTACAGTAATGCAAACATTTTTTCCGTGAAATGACTTTCTCAAAGAGAAAGTTCTTGTGCAAATAGCAGCAGTAAATTTTGTGTGGATAACAATTGTCTAGGTTGGTGTGTGGTATTGCTAGATGGTGCATGGGGTACAGTTGTTACCTCACAGCTTTAAGATTCCTGATCCTGAGTTCAGTTTTGCTCTGCATATGTTTTCCCCATGCTTGCATGGGTTCTTCGGTCTTTCTGACTTCTTTAGCTGGACTGCGTACATTACAATTTCCCTTAGTGTAAATATGTGTAATGTCTTTAGGTGGACTCCACCTCATGCCCTAAGTCTGCTGGAATAGGCTCCGCCCAAACAAATCCTAACCCACAAGCCTGTATACATGGACTGGCATCTCATAGAAAGTTTATTCCCATTTCACCTAACATGCCCAGTATTCTTTGGAAAAACATAAGGATACTCTATTGTGAAAGTCATGTAGACTCCAAAAACACTCCTTCTCACACTAGCGCCTGGATCAACCAACAAATAACACTAGCGGGCCTCAAAGCGCTCTTTGTGTCTCTGCGGCGACTAGTAAGCGTGAAAAATATCATATCCTTTTCTTTGACATTTCCATTTCTTATATTTCAAAGATCATCCATAACCCATGTTCCTTTGCTCTAGCACTTTATCAGCTTTATTATTTCCAGACTATATTAAATGGATGGGGCTGAAAAATTCAATCCACATTCATTAGCATTATATTTAAAGGCAGGACTAGCAAGGTGTGGAGAAAAGCTTGCAATGCCGACAGAGGAACGAATGAAGGAACGTTGAGTTATGATACAATTTAATATCATTGTGGCATAACCTGCAGTCAAACCCGGCCTGAGGAGCCAGCAACTCTGATATAAATTAGAAAGCAATGCATGATTTAGTAATCTATAATGTACTGTCATACCCTGTAATACAGTCGTTATACCGTATTAAACTCTGCATTGGATCTATTGATGTTTTGCTTATTTTATTAGATGATGTAAGTCTTAAATGAATTATAATAGTAGGTTATGTCTATCAGGCAAAAGTACTGTTTTGTACCTTGTATTTCAAATAAAGAGCCAATCACATTAAATTTCTCCTGTTCGTCAACCCAAATGCACTTTGACTCACTTTGCTTGTTTCTTCTCGGCCAGATCCTTCCTATTTTCGCACTTCTAAATAAGCAACGCTGAATAACAACATAGTCATTACCAGTTTAAAAAAAAAGTTGATAGGGGCCATAAAAAGAAAAATTTATATTAATACCAGATGTAAAACAAGGTCTATGGTAATGTTTCAGTAAATACAGAGCCATATAAAAGCTGACCTTTCAGAATGAAGCTTTGCGATGTAAGCTATTTTTAATCAAACTTTTCATTCTCTATTTTGCTTTTTTTAATTGATGAAATAAAATAATGGAAATATTTTATGTGCTTGCCTGTAATTAAAATATGCACGCAGTTTGAAGAATAAGCTGACCATGCACTCATCTATTACAGTTACAGCTCATTTCAAGTGTTGTTAATTTTATCCACAAAAACAATGCTGCTTTGAAAGAACAGTACTGTAATATCAATATATTAATATATTTTACATTGATCACAAGTGGCATAACACAATTTTTTTTTTTTTTTTTTTTTTTTGGTGGATCAATGGCCTAATGCACAAATTTCAGCGTAACATCCTATGGATACATTAAACTGTCAGACAGTGAAGCTGCACTTAATTCTACTCTCCAATTAATCCATTACTATGCTACCATACGAAAAACAATGCTATTTTTTTATCTTCATCTTCTCTACCACTTAGAAGGGTCACGGAAGCCTGGAGCCTTTCCCAGGAGACTTCGTGCACAAGGTGGGGTGCCAATCCATCACAAGATTACACATACACACACATACACATACTATGGGCAATTTGGGAACACCTTTGAACTGTGAGAATAAACCAGCCAAGCACATTGACAACATGCAGGCTCCCTGCAGAGGGAATCGAACCCTCGACTCTGAAGGTACGAGGCTATAGTGCTAACTTCTACCCCACTGTGCCGCCTATGATCTTTTTATTCGTATTCTGTTATTTCATTGATCAAAAATCAATGTTTTGTTTTGTTTTTTAAACATATGCCAGTATAGGCCTCTTCCAAACGGTTGAGATGTTACTTTATGGTAAAAATATCAATACATTTACAAATGCCAATAAATAAATACAGTAATTTCATTTAATTTAAACTATTTGTATGGACATTGTCATGAAGCAGTTTTACAGAAATAAAACATGGATATAAATTGAAAAGCTTATACATTTTTAGCGGACTCACTTTGTCTGTATTTTGTCTTTTGTTTGTCTGTCATTTGGATGATACAGATACTGTAGTTGTTGTTCTTTCTGGTGCTCCTGGCAGGCGGTCACTACAGCGGACCATCCACTCCGCACATTCAAGCTTGGCACATGTTTTTACGCTGGATGCCCTTCCTGACACAACCCTTCTATTTTATCTGGGCTTGGGACCGGCACTGGATCAGTGGCTGGAGTTTGGGCACTGGCTGGCGAAACACCTACAACTGTGTACAACCTTAAAATAAATCCCCTCTATAACTTTGTCCTGTAAAAGGGATCAGTATAAGGAATGAAAAAATTTATTTAAAAAAAAACTTTTGTACAATTGTTTTGGGCAATTGGATCCACTTTTTTTCTCATGACATGCTACGAATCAATTAAAATGGCATACTATTTAAAGACACACCATCATCTCTTTTAGTATAGTATACAGTATGTCAACCGAATGGTACCGCAATTATAATGTGAGCAGAACAAAAAGGGAAAGAAAGGGTTAAACCAATATTGCTTACAACTTTAAGTTTAAGAGCAAAATTGCATGTAACTGAGAAAACTGTGTCTTGGGTACAAATAACATTTTGCACAATTTTAGTATTAACTCCTTACTCTACTGTTGTATTACAGTAGCTTTACATCTCTGTCAGAGCTTGTCCAGATTCCCCTTTCCTAACCTTTTTTATTATAGTGATTTCTATATATTTTGTTCCATTGATAATACATTTACTATTTAAATCATTGTGTCATTCCCGAATCTCTGCATGAACACAGTTTCTGTATTATATTCCATTGCTATACAGATACGCAGCACATCTTTTGTCTTTTGGCTAGAGGGTACTGCTGTTTTTATTTCCTCATTCTCCTTGTCTATGTCTGTCTGTGCCACTCATTGTCCTTGTTAGTGATTAGGATGCATCCCGGATGCCTCTGTCTGTGTGCTCATTAATCAGTGTGTGATCACTGAGGTGGCTACTGAATAAACAGCATCCTCATCACCCCGTTCCCCTTGGGCTGCCCTGCGCTGGAGGAGAGCCTTCGCTGGGATTTTCACAGGTTCATTTAAACGCGCGGCAGAACCGGTGCCAGGGGAAGCTCCTCGTGATCAAGGCACGATCCGTCTGAAGCTCTATGTAAAACTAAATATGTAGGCCTGCGTTTGAATAACTTATCTCTTACAGTTTATTAACCTAAACCTAAAGACATGCAAACGATCACCTAAAAAAACAACACATTTAAGAGATATACTGTACAGTACTGTGCACTTGGAAAAAAACAACATGAATTGCTTCAATTCCAATGCGAGCAGGGTACGTAGGCTATATGAGACATTTCAATCAGGTTTGAAAGCCTAAGCACACACCACACAGCCTGGTGACTCAACCTTAATTTTATTCTTTTGTTTCCTTTTTTTCCCCCCTAGTTTTACTGTACATTCAGTTCCAAACTTTCCTACAGAAGTGGTGTATATACTAACATCAAAAGTGAGCAGTGACACAATAAATTTAGCAGGGACCAGACAGTCTTTGAGCAGCCTGAGTATCAAAGCATTTTAAGATCAAAATGGTTTGGAACCAATGTGAGCCGGAGGGGGGTAGGACAGATATGCAAAGTCTCTTGGAACCACAAGAACTTCAGAAACCTGTGCTAGATTTAACTTATGCCTTTTTTTCCCCCTTTTTTTTAATGAAGCTTACATGCCCTCAGCAACATCGCCCTCCTCCAGTGACGGCTTTAGGCTTATCCAGAAAGTCTCTGAACTTGAAAGAAGGATTTCCTCCCTCCACCAAATTAAGAATAATAAAATGTTTCTGACTTTAAGGACCATGCTATTCACTTAAGTACCAGGTACCTCGATGCTGCTCAGTTGGACGATGACGCCATATGATTTAATACAGTTAATACATTAATACAGTTTAATAGTTTAATACATTTTAAACTTTACTTATTGTCACTGGCACGGATGATGAGCATAAACATGTTTTTTAAGATATTTTAAAGGTAAGTGGAACCTTAGCATATGAACGCACACGATTTTTCAAGAAATTTGCTTCGGCATACAAAGCATTTTCAGCAAACAAGCAAACGAACCGAACCAAAGGTTTTGTGGAAGATTTAAACATATTAGAGTTTTTTTTTTTTCTTAAAATGTACTTACATTCCCACAAAAAAGGTTTATTCCAGGGTTCTTTGTATGGAGAATGTTTCTCAGCTTTATAAAAGGTCTATACTTGTGTTGGGAACTTTTTCAGAGACCAGGAGACGTTGGGATATCATTCAAGCAGAAGTTACTCTTTATTGAGAACTCTAGATTTAACATTTTATAAATTTGTAATCCTACAATTGCAACCATGTCTAATTAGGAAACATCAGTGGTACAAAGTTATTGCAATTACCTTTTGCAAGGAATCTAACAGCTTCCAATCAGAGAGGTTTCAATGTAGGATCTATTTAGAACTCTCCAGGGTCCTGAGTTCAATCCTCAGCTCAGGATACTGTCTGTGTGGAGGTTTGCATTCTCTTCCTATGCCCACATATTTTTCTTCTGGGTTCAACAGTTTACCTTAAGCTCTCTAAAACAAACCAAAACAAAATCTTTTTACTTTTTTTTTAAACTGCATCTACTGTAGGTGTGAATAAGCCTTATATCATAGTAGGCATAATTTCCATGCCCGAGTACAATTGTTTCCCCCTCCAGCCTTCACATTAGTAATATTGTTTTCTCTGACACGGTAGACACTGTTTGCAAGGCACCGATACTCAAACTCAAACTTATCAGATTTTGGTAATCTGTGGCTGAGTCAGTAGTGCGAAAGCACCCAAAGTGTGTATTCATTCACACCTAGTGTGTGCATGTGAACTGCCATTTGATCCAGGTTGTATTCATGTCTCACACTCATGCACTTACTGGAGATTAGCTGAGAAAATCAGAACACTTAACTATCCAGAGAATCCTTGAGAAACCCTTTTGAAGAGTGCAAAACTGGTGAAAGAGGTTTTTTAGCAGGCTTGGACATGATGCTTGACACCCCACATGTCGTTTTTAAGTTCTAATGTGAATTTTAAAGACAATTTCCACTCATTTTGGGAGTACGGAATTCTCTTTCTAAAGGCTTGGATGCATCCCAGCTGAAAAATTGGCCACGTTTGCAGTGTTAAGATGCAATTTGCCACAAATCCGCTTTACCGTGTCACATCTTCCATTAGATTGGTTCATTTGTTCACACAATGGAAAAGGAAATGAAGGAAATTATTGAGCATCTGGCCAAGATCAGCAATCAGCACATCTCAGCATCTCGAACTTCCTCCATTCCTCATGCACAGAACGAGCGCTGTGAGTGGTCACATTTGATGTGTAGGCAACTAAGACACTTAGAAGAATATTACAGTTTTGTCAACATAGTTTATCGGAGCATACAGTAATTATATAGAAAAAAAGCACAGTTTGCATTACATTGTGTGAAACTTTAAATCTGCTGTTCATAATGTCAGGGTTTTGACAGATGAGCCCTTTATAATCAGACAGTTAAATCAATGTTGGCAAGGTTTTTTTTGTGTGTGTGTGTGTTTTTTTTTAAAGGGACATGACATGCTTAAAAGAATAATGGTGCATTTAGAGTGAAAGAAGAAGTGGTGAAGTGGTGTATGATCATCTATAAAGGAGCAGATTGTAAGAAAATATTAGACAATTCTTACAAAGCAGTCTGCATTGCTGCTGGTTATACACCATCTCTTAATATTCAGCATGGACAGAGCAAGGTTTTTTTTCTCAATGAGCCGAGGGAATGCTTTGGAGCATCTTTATTCATTCTGGCACCTATTTTGGCTCTATGTTAATCTCCACATAGAGAAGCCCAAAGACCTTATGTCTAATGATTTTACAAGGCTGTTGATCCCCTTCGGTCTTAAACAGCATGTGGCGTAAACAAGGGCGCAATCCAAACCTGGCCATTCCATGCAGCTTAGACATCAAGCCCCTTCCAAGATATTAGAAATCTGACCAATATTGTGTCATCTTTAAAATGTCAGGTTGCACCAACACAAGCGGTGATTAGGGAACAGCTGCTAAGTACTATCATGTGCTTCTGCTGATTCTGCTGTGACATTTAGAGACCTTAGTGCTTCCTTTCCTCCTTTCACTCGCCTTCAATCTACTCGTGATATCCAACTTGAGAACCTTTATTCTAGACTTATTAAATGCATTAATATTGTTGCTCTACTGAAATCCCTGGCCATCTCAGGCTGTCAGAGCTCCTTGGAGATATAGACCTATAGACTGTATAAGAAGTGAAAAGCAGTTTGGATGTACAACATAATAGCTCATCGTGATATGTAAACAGCACATCTGAGACATACGAAGATTAAAGAAAATGCAGTATACTGGTTAACCACTCCCTCAACTGTCCGTGGTAATTTGTTGAAAACAAACATTAACCTTAATAAACATCACAAGTGATGAGGAACTACTGTAATAAAAGAAACAAAGCTAAGCAATCCTTTTTTTTCCTTTACTGCAGTTGAGACATAGTAAATATTCCATATGTTGTGCCAGGCCTCATCACATTAATAATTTTTCTCTATGGTGGCACGATGGCTTGGTGGTTAGCACCACGCCTTGCACCTCCAGGGTCCGGGTTCGATTCCCACCTCGGGTCTGTGTGCATGGAGTTTGCATGTTCTCCCCGTGTTTGGTGGGTTTCCTCTGGGTGTGTGTGTGTGTGTGTGTGTGTGTGTTTGTGCACACTGCAAACGATTGGCACCCCATCTAGGGTCTACTGTGCCGTCTGCCCCTGGGATAGGTTCCAGGCCCCCCGGGACCCTGTATACAGGATAAAGTGGTAAACCATTAATTGTACATTCCATGCAAATACAAATAAAAATAACAGAAATATGATCCAGTCTGAACAAAAAAAAAAATGGCAATAAACTAACCAAAGTAACTGTCCATAAAAGTCCTTAATTAAAACCGACTTTATCAACAACAAAAAAAATCACTGAAACATGCATGTATTGTTACTCCAACAGCTGGAGGAGCAGCTTGTCGTCCGATTATAGGCTGTAAAATGTGTGTGTGTGTGTGTGTGTGTGTGTGTGTGTGTGTGTGTGTGTGTGTGTGTGTGTGTGTGTAGTCTTGAGTGTCTTTGTAAGTAATACCTACTAGTTAATTCCATGCAAGAGAAACACTGATGCAAGAGATGGCATTTTATTAAATTTAATAGAGAAGATATAACACTGCTGTGGATTTCCTTGCTGCTTTTTTACGAGTTTATTAATTCGCTATTCCATGTTGTAAAAATAAATCACCATCTAAGAAACACCTACGAAAGAATCAGTGAGAGAATAGATGATGCGCTCAGCAGTCTGGAAAAAAGGAAACAAGTGTCCAGAGGCATAGCTACAGGATAGGCAAGGCAGGCAGTTGCTTGGGGCTCCAAGTTTTGAGGAGTCTGATGTTAAGTCCATGGAAATTTTCAAAGACTACAACTCTTCCAAAACCTTTTTAAGGATATCGTGTAGTGCTATATCATATGCTCCCCTAAGGGGCGCCCCATTTCTCCAGCATGTAGGACTTGTGCAAGTTTATTATAAAGTGACATTTTTATTTATTTATTTACTTACGTATATATTTATTTACTTATTTATTATTTTAATAGAGAGAGTTTGGAAACTAGTAAAGAAAATTAAACCAAGAAGAAGAGGAACAGAGAAAGAAATTGTGGTAAGCGGTGCAAATAATCTAATTATGAAATAATTAAGGATGGCAACTGTAGCCTAAGCCATAAAGTAATTTATACAACAATTAGCTACGGTCCACTAATTTGCTCGCTCGACTGGCATTCTAAGAACGCCTGTTTCCTACAGTATATCTGCACTGGAACGTTTTACTGTGTGTGTGTGTGTGTGTGTGTACTGTATCACGACGCTCTTCCGTGTTCCCCATGTACCGTACAAATCCACTTAATAGTTCCAGTGAACTGTTATTGTTTGTCTATGGTAGCCTTAGCAACATCACCAGAGGACATGGCAGATAATACTTTTTAGTAATATAACTTTTGGCATAAAATCTGAAATTTCAATTTCAAAAACAAGGAAGGAAGGAAGGAAGGATGCTGATTATACTAGATGCACGCAGTGTGAGCTAATTAGCCAGCTAGCCGGTGCACTCTAAAGCTAGCGAGGCTTCTGCTAGTTACGCTAGCAAAGCAAAAATTGTGCCATATTATGTCTAAAATGTTATTTACTTGGTATTAATGTCTTGTTTATTTCTTGTTCTTGTACCATCAGTTTGTCAAGCGAGCAGAATTTGTCATTTTGCTCACATTATCTTGATACTCATGTCTTTTAAAGCATATTAAGAGAATAAAAGCTAACACTTTACCAAATGTGTTTTGATCTAGCACTATATTCAGCATGCATGAAAATGTTTCTATTTAAAAAGCTTTTTTTTGTGGATTTCTGAATATTTATTTATTTATTTATTTATTTAATAAAAGCCCCTGGGTCACATAACAGAACAAAATACCATGAGAACGCTTGCAGTTCCTTATCTGGGAACTGCATAGCCCATTAAATCTCCTCTGCATGGTTAATGGCTCATATTAACAAATATTTCTAACCACTGTGTCAACTTTTTAAATGTTTACCAAAGTCATATCAGTCCAGAAACATCCCAGCTGTTACACATTTAAGCATATTCTCAGTTCATTATTAGGTCAAGTCTTGAATATATAATATATCATTATTGTATTTCTCCACTTTTCTTGAGGAAAAGAAATCACAACTTCTCAGAACTTGGTAATTACAGGCAGTTTGTTTATCACTTGTTTCTAAGAACATGATATCCGTTTATTAAAATAGATATCTTCATTTAAATATCCTCCCTAAAATCTTCCAGGTTGGATTCCAGACTTCCAGACTTGGTATCTATAAGACTCATGACGTTCTCTCCACTTAAGATAGTGAGAAACTTGTAGACTGGGTTACCCCAACACTTTCTTATCAGGACTACACAAGAGCTCTATTACTAATTTACAGCACGTTCACAATGCAGCTACCAGAGTCCTGACAGGCACAGGAACAAGGCATCACATCACATAGGCTCTTACATCCCTTCATGTCTTTCTGGTGCAACTCTATTGGTGGTCCCAAATATTCTAGTTGAATACGTGGAGTCAGCAGTTAGTCACCACAGTCTCGGGTTCTCTCATGAGAACTATAGAAACACATTTATTTAACTTTTTTTTTTTCCCTTCATGCTGACGGTATTTTAATCTATTTTTCAGTATTTTAATCAATAACATAAAAAAAGTCTCTGTAAACTTTCCTTTATTGGTGTATGAACAAAATCAATATTAATCCTCACAGGCCATTTTACAAGTGATGGAATGTACAGTATGCATTTTCCACATATGCAGTACTAGTGGGATGCAAGTTGTAAATGTTTTAAATAGGTTTATAAAACAATCAGCCATAAAATGAAAACCAGTAACATTAAAACCACCTAAGTTTTGTGCTGCCTGGGCAGGTCTGGCCCCTCTGTGCATAACTCCATGCATAACTCCAAGACCTTTAGGGGTGTGCTGTGGTGCTGTCAAAAGGACATTAGCAGAGGATCCTTTGGGTGCTGTGGCTTACGGTGTGGGCCCTCTGTGGACAAGACTTGTTCATCCAGCACATCCCATTAGTGCTTGACTGGATTGGGATCTGGAAGCCGGGTTGGCAGCGTTGGGGTTTTTGCCTGCCTGGACCCATAAGCCATGTGCTGTGGAGTGGTGTGGTACTTTTCTTTCATGGAATGAAGATCGGATGACAGATAACTTTCGTTTACTAAATTCAGACAAGACAGAGATATTACTTATTGGCCCAAAAACCAGTACACAACAGCTCTCACAATTCAGCTTGCATTTAGAAGGATGTACTGTACTGTTACTACCAGCTTGGCAGTGAAAGACCTGGGCATCATCCCTGCACTGGCTACCTGTTCAGTTTAGAATTAATTACAAAATAGTATTACTTACATACTGTACAAGACTTTAAATGGTTTAGCTCCCACATACAGTATCTAGCCAGTCTTCTGATACGCTACAATCCACCACGCTCCTTAAGATCACAAAACTCCGTACTTCTGGTTCTGTAGTTCCCAGAATATCAAAATATACAAAAGGGTGTAGGTCATTTTCATATTTAGCTCCAAAGCTTTGGAATAGCCTTCCAGACAATGTTCGGGGCTCAGACACAGTTTCCCAGTTTAAAAGTAGACTCAAGACGTGTCTCTTTAATCTGGCATACACATTATTCATCCCATAACCTCATACTCCAGTACATCTATCCTGAATGGTAACTACGCTAATTCTTCTTTCAAATGCCAACCCTGCGAGGATCCTGAGGCATCCAGAGAAGGATCAGCTCCAGCTGGATTCTGCTCCATGATGGTTTGGAGCTACACATGCTGCTCCTGTGGTCCCAGTGATCCAGACCACATCTGCCCTCTGCTGACTCAACTGGACCAGTTGAAAAAGTCCAGTGCTGAACTGGACTTTATGTTAGTTTAAATAACTTTTGCTATATTGATCTTCCAGCTGCATAACACTCATGATGTTATATAATTTCTATCCGTTGTCACCCAGATAAGGATGGGTTCCCTGATTAAGTCTGGTTCCTCTCAAGGTTTCTTTCTATTGCCATCTCAGGGAGTTTTTCCTTGCACCTGTCGCCTTCACCCTTGGCTTGCTCATCAGGAACAGTCTCATTATTATCTAGACACATTGTTCTCACACATACACACTTCCATAAATTTTCTTTTCATTTTTATGAAGCTGCTTTGAGACAATGTCCATTGTTAAAAGCGCTATATAAATAAAATGGAATAGAATTGAATTGAATTGAAGATCATCCATGATCCATCATCACCAGTTTGCCCAGGGGTGCCAGTCCATTGCAGGGCACACAAGCACACACACTCACTCCCTCACTCGAGCAGTTTGAAAACACCAATTAGCCTACACTGCATGTCTTTGGACTTTGGAATGAAAGCCCCCCAAGCATGGGGAGAACATACACTTCACTCGATTCGTTACTTTCTAACCATTTATTCTACACATTAAATATTCCTTGTTTTTGCCAGAAAAATGCGGCTGGTTGATCTACCATATGACTGTGTTTCACCAATCAGACGTAGCAACAATGATCACATGGCTCCGTTTGACCAATCAGCCGCAATAACAATAACCACGAATGACCACACAGAAACGCTGCTTAGCGGGGGGTAAAAAAAACTTAAGCCGTGATAGACAGTGAAGGAAACATGTCATGTTTTTGAAATGTTAGAATTTATAAATAGCAAATAAGCTACTGTAGAGGCTAAAAAATATAGGTTTCTTACATTTGTTTTGCTGGACACAGTTTATGGTAAAGTGAGACCTCTTGTACATACTGTATGTTCTAATGTTATTTTCTATCTGCTGAGACATTTGGAAGGCAAGTGAATATACAGTATATCTTACACTGGAGATAGTTTACACTGTTCAAACATACATATGTTACCTACAGTAGGTATTTGTTTATAAAGCTTTATGTTGTGAAAAAAGTGAGATTAAGAAATGTATGTTACTCAGTACTTGATTAGTCTTTTCACCAAATACTTTTTTACTCTTACTTGAGTAATATTTTGGATGACTACTTTTTACTTCTACTTGAGTAATGTTATTTTGAAGTACATCTACTTTTACTTAAGTACACTTTTTGGATACTCTACTCACCTCTGAACATGTGTACTGTATATACTGTACAAGCATATACAAGCATTAGCCCTGCACCTTTTTGTTCATTTGCATATGTTGGGCTTTTGTTATGCCCCCTGATTAATAATTTAATAAAGATGTCTTTAGTGTGATGAGCCTTGGGACTATAGTTGATACGATGCCAGTTATGTTTATTATAGGATTATGGTGCTCATGCGCTCCCAACTGCTGTGCCGACTTTCATTTTGTGGTCCATTTTTGTGCTATTCCATAACGATAGACCTACACAAAGGCTTATGTTTAGATAGCCAGTGAAATATGTGTGAAGTCACAAAACACCCCACATGCACAGATTGGTTTCTTGGCCATTCTTTCAAACAATTAGTCTGTATTGGTTAGTTCCTTACAGTTATTTCTTTTGAACAGATTCCACAAATACCATGTTAATCGGTAAATATCATTATTCTTGCACTGGATATAGTTACCACTCTCATATCTCTCTATTATTTTGCCATGCTGGACGTTGGATTATGACTTGGACAGTGATATGCATACAGTATGTGAGTTGGAGAAATGCCACATGGTCTCGTTCTCATCTAGGACTGCATTAACAAGTGACTCATATCTGATTGCAAAGTTTAGACATCTGTGTCCAGTCCTGAAAAGTCAGATCTGTGTCGCATTAAGGATAGGAAAAAGTAATCAAACAAGGATTGTCGAGAAAATTCAGTTTGTAGCTAGATGTAGGTTGTCCAAATATTTGTGACCCTTTGTTGCAGTCAGAACAAAGTCAAATTTAAATGCAGTATTCGATCTTATCACATTTCTGGCTAACAAGAGTTTAAAATGCTACTTTGCTTCATGAATGAGACCATGCAAACAGCTACTGTATGTACACTGCATTTTTCAACTCCATACATACAGTAGCAGAAATTGTCGACATTTCACTAAGGGACGTGTTTACAAACCACTACACATTTTCAGTGACATGATGACAGAATGTGTTGTTCTCCAAATGAGCCATGTTCTTCCAACTATTATTGAACTTTTGCTTGATAACTTTCCTATAACACAGTTATAGGATTGTCAAGAACAATCCAGACAATGATGGCTTCAAATTTGGCCGAAAAACAACACCTTGGGAGACAGCTGTCCTTCCAACAGGGTGAAAAACATTGCCACAGAAGGAAAAGCTGTCAAACGAAAGTAGGGCTTGTGAGAATACACTGACGCATCTGTTGTATATCATAATAAATAGTATAATAATCAGCGCGTGCCCAGCATGCACATTTACACACCATATACATCACACATTTCCATAATGCTGTCTAATTTCACAACCAAATCCTGTTATAAGGACAAACACGCTTGTATGCTAGTGCTAATTTCACTTGGTTAATCATAACAAAGCTCCAATCACATTTCTATGCTGATTCCTCCATATTAAAGCACTGGACAACACACGAGACACAACAGCTTTTTTGAGGCAGACGTGCAAATGTTAACTCAGTCCCTGGCTGGGAGGCTGATTTACTGCTTAGCATTTCCCACTGAATGGACTCAAATATCTAATCACAGAATTAGTGTGTTTGTCCTGCCAGAAAGCGCGTGGATAATCCATCTCACTTTGCCCAGGCGGTGCTGCCGATGTGAGAGGTGCCGGAGAGACAGGCTTGGCACTCGCACACGCCGTCAGCTGTTTACTCCCAGGCCCCTGTTGGTTGGCAACAGCCACTGAATCACCCTTACCTTCACAATGAATGAATGAATTAGCATCTACTGTGAGCGTAGGGATGATTCTGGACTTTGTCCAGTTTCAGCGAAATTTGAATACGGTGTCACAGTGTTGAAACCAGACCCTCTTCTCCTTTTAGAAAAAAGGTGTAAATGCACTTATTTGGTGTGAGAATCAAATGGTGATTGGAACACTCTATGGTCCTAATACTGTGAAGACTTTGAGTACTTCAAAGGAATAATTTAGTTTTTTTTTTATGTCTGTCTTAAATCAGAATTTGGGTGCATATACAGTACACCAGTCAGCCGTAACATCACAACCACTTGCCTGATATTGAGTAGGTTCCCCCTTCTCCAATCAAAAGAGTAATGACGTGTGTGTTATGACATCTTTCTACAGTATATGAACCAGCATTAATCTTTTCAGCACTGTCAAGGGTTCACCAGTTTTCCTTCCTTATATAAAAAAACGTATGGTATGTCCTGACCAGTGCAAACTGGGAACATCCCACAAGAGTTGAAGTTCTGGAGTGCTGTGCCATTACCATTTGGTCCTTGTCACAGTAGCTACAGTTACAATATCTCGTTACAATGGCGCCTGGAGTGGGTGGGATATATTAGATATATTATTAATAGATATATTATATTTGTCACTGAATTTGATGTGCTGGAGGCAAAAAAAAATGGGCAAGCATAAGGATTTGATCTACTTTGACATTGGTCAGATTGTTATTCGCTAGATGACTGCATCAGAGTAACTCCAAAACTGCAGCTTTTGCGGGATGTTCCTGGTCTGCAGTCGTCAGGACTCACCAAAAGTAATTCAGGGAAGGAAAACTGGTAAACTGGCAGTAGGGTCATGGGCGACCAAGTGAAGGCTGGTCCTTGTAGTCCGATCCAATAGAAGCGCTAGTGTACTGTAGCTCAAATTGCTGAAAAGGTTAATGTTGGTTCTCGTATAACGGTGTCAGAACACACACACACACACACACACACTAGTGATGGGAAGTTTGAATAATTTTAGTTACTCGGTTCTTGAACGGATCTTTTTTTGAGTCATTTAGTTCGTTTTGTTCTTTTGATCAGAAATCAAATAAAATGTTACATTTTCAATAAACAGACCCCCAACATGTCTACATACTGTACACAATTTATGGCTAGAGTTAATGAAAATATTACAATGCAGCTAAGGACATATGATGATAAACAGAATGAGTAGCTCACCTCTCATATCTTCTAGTCCGAGTCGGACAGGTGAGTCATAATGTTATGGCTGATCAGTGTACAGTAAGTACAGTACCTTAATGTGGCTAACATGGACTAGCCGTATTATTAACTTAAACTAGCCATACTGCTCTTTTAAGGGAAACAAATAAAATTTGTACTGAAACACTTTGAAAGATACCAACTCAGTTTAGCTTAATTCGACTTCATTTGAGACTCAGCTGAACTTTGGAATGCATTTTTGCACCTGGGCTTACTGTACATTGTACTTGTAATCTGTGCAGAGCAAGAACATTTATAAAGACCAAGACCTACAACAATGTACTTAAATTTGTATGCACATCAATTTTGATTTATGACAGATGAAAAAAACGAACTATCCCTTTAAATACTGAGGCTACAGATATAGTTATGTTGAGGTGTAGTGACATTAGATTTAGTGTTTAAAGATTAATGATGTCAAGCTCAGAATTAGTGACATGGGGTTAGGTTTACTAGTTTTACATAGTCGGAGCTTCTTATAAACGATAGGTTTAGATGTTAAAGATGTTACGTTGTTAAGTTGCAGTGTGCACCTCACTCAGTTGCTAAGTGCTAGTTGAGTAGTTGCCTTTTGGTCTGTCTGTGTCTTGCTGAACAGCTTCTTAGCTTTACCCAGACATTGTGCTTGACAAAACAACTATTTATTGCGTCTGATAAACCCCGACAGACAACGGTGTTTAGATTGCAGTTCGAGAAAGGTAATCGCATTGTGTGTCACGTTAATATTCCTTTATATTTGCATGCACAGAAATGAGCTTTCCAGCAGCAACCTCTGTCACAATCAGTGCAGACAATATGGATGTGATGGCCCTCCTCATACTGTAGCTACGCATAATTTTAAAACAAGACAATGATAAGCCTATCTAGTCTGTCTCTCCTTCAAAGTTTAGTTATTTATTATAGTGGAAGCTTAAAAAAATAACTAAGGCTTTCTTTACTGTAACATTTACTGCTTGAACCATGCTGTGCAGCATCACAGCGTGGTACTGCACAGAATTACAATAAAAGCACTGCATCTGTAGCGTCATATCGTCACCAGGCAACAACAACATAAAAGTTCACGAGAGTGCGCAGACACACAGAACTTCAAAATGGAAAAAAAAAAAAGTTCCTGTTAATGTTTCATAAAAGGAAATCACTGTTATGAGGATGTAACGATATGCATTTTTCAAATACACATCTTTCATCTAATGGATGGCTGTCCAGATAGGCTGGTGTCCTTATGGTAAAAACGCCAAGGTTTTAGAGGGAACATAAAGTTTATTATGTGAAGTTTTATAAAAAATATTTTAAAAAATTCTAAATATTTTATTTGTTTGATTCATATTATTTGTTTATATATACATATATATATATATATATTTTTTATACGCTTCTGTGAGATTAACAGAATCAGGAATAACAGAGGGGGTGAGTTATCGGGGGCGGGGCTTGTAGGACATACTTGTAAGTACTCTAACCAAGTAATCCAAGTACTTTGTAACGCGCTACTCCCAACAGATAGAGATTATGTGGCAGGGGGGCATTTTAGCGCATCCAGTATCGAAGATGTCCGCTTCCCTAGGTCACGCGATTGACGAGCCGATTCCGTCCTGGCTCGATTGCTTTTCCTGTATTGAATTTGTCCTTGAATTTCCAAGCTTTAATTTTTCTATCTGAATTTCACAGCTTGAAATGGCCTGTTGAGAATGTTATGTGACATTCAGAGAACTTAAATTCAAAGATGTTGCTCTTTAAAGCCAAATATTTCAGTTTAATAAATTCAGTAGTATTTAAATTTCAAAATTAACAATTCAACAGTGATTAAATTTCAAAATGTGTTTTTCAAAGGCTGATATAATTCAAATAATTATGATGCTAATTTGCTTCCATAGGTAATACCAGAGGAGGGCAAAGTATAAAAGCAGAGATTCTCTAGGGCAATTGTCGCTCAAGTAAAAGTACAGGTCCTCCATTTACTCGTGCACCTGAGAAAAGTACAGAAGTACTCATTTTCAAATTGACAGCATCAAAAGTTCAGGGCTTGCACTCACAATAACCTTTTTCATAGTAAAAAAAAAAATTTCTCGCTCTCTGTCTCTCTCTCTCTCTGTCTCTCTCTCTCTGTCTCTCGCTCTCTGTCTCTATCTCTGTCTCTCGCTCTCTCTGCTTCCTTAATGGAAACATGTTATTTTCGTTGCTGTCTTTAACCATTTTTTATTCTGATTCTGATTTCAAACATCTGTTATGTACGTTATTAGGCGTGTCACGAAGGAAACAAAAGTCACGCCATTACACATAATAGTCAGCAGGTGGAGAAATTCCCTAAAGCTTAAAATACTTCACACTACTGTTGTTAGGTAATGAAATGCCATGCAGACATTTACAACATGCCCACACGTAGTTGGGTTTTTTCAAAATTGAGATTTTTATCTGCGGGTTTCGCCTTTTGTTCACATGCAAACGCAGTTTTGGTCGTTGAAAAACGCAGACAGGGGAAACTGATATTCTGGCTTGTTGTAAGACTTGTAAGAACATTGTGTGCCGATGATGTCATTGTCTGTGTGCTAGTCTACTTGATTAGACGTCAGCTCGGTGTATGAGGATATTTTTTGTAATAGTGGACTTACATACAGTAAACCAGTGACTGTGTTAACGTTGCTTACTGGATTTTTTTACACGCGCAGTTACTCACACATTACATTAACAAACAAAGGTGTCTGAATGTACTGCGAAGCTTACTGCTGCTACATACAAAACTCCGACGATACAGACCCCGCAGACAGCGATGGCGGTTTTGGGCCTCTTTCTACAAAGCGCACCCGGTAATGACGTTTTGTATAGGATTCTGATTGGCCCCCTGATGATTAGGGGGCTCCTAACAGCACTTAACTGGGCGTTTTGCTTTTGCATGTGGACAAAGATATTTTTTCAATTCAAGAATTGTTGTCGTGTGGGCAGAGTTATTTTCAAGTAGAAAAATCTCCATTTTTAAAAACACCCGGCTACGTGTGGACATGGCCATAGTTAAGTAAAAGTACAGACATTTGCCTGAAAATTTTAGCAGAGTAAAAGTAAACCCCAAGTTTTAAGTCTAATTAAACTACTTAAATAAAGTACAGATACTTGAAATATGCAAAATGAAATAAGTAAATGTACTCAGTTACCGCTCACCTCTTGGTGTAAGTATGTGTCAGTAGAAAATGTCCCATGAAACAGGTAGGAGGGCCCCTTAGCAGAATTCTGGTTAGGGCCCCAGGAAGGTTAGGCCCAGCTCTGAGTGGGGGTAAATACGCCCATTCAGAGGGTGTTAAGGTTAAATAAATGGAAGGGATTAGTGGTTAGGATAAAATGCACAGATTTAAGGTTTTGGTTCATGGTCAGGTTAAGAATGTTTATTGGTTTATTGTTAAGGTCACGGGCCGTCGTAGAAGCATTTCACATATCATACTGTGTGTGACTGTGTATGTGACAGATAAAATTTGAATTTAAATTTGAATGTGTGTGGGTTATTTCCACTGAGGGGTAGATTTAAGGTTAACAGTGCTAGTGTTAGTGCTAGTGAGGTTGCGGTTAATGAGGTTAGATTTGGGTGAAATTCAAACATATAGGAATGATTTGTTCATTTCCTGTCAAGGACCATGTGCACCAAGCCCCTGCATCTTCACTGGCCATTGACATTCATTAGCTGGCTATCTGTCCAAAACTGTCCATCATCCATTTCTACTTGGGTAGTTATGACAAAGGATCGCTGTAAACATGTGACATGTGATATGACAGTCGTGCTCAAATAGCAACTTGAATGTCAACTTGTATAGGAAATTGGCATCATTATGCTTTTTCGTGCATGTGTGTGCGTTTGTTTGGGCATGAGGGGCTGCATTCGTTAGGATGTATCTCACACAAAGAGATGGCATCGTTATTGAGGCTGTTGTGCTTGGCTCCGTGTGTACCCGGGACCAGGCGTCACTCGGTAAGGTGTGCAAACACAGTCACAACAGAGCGCATTTGTTATAAGGCACGGCTTTCCTTACTTCAATTAAAAATGAGGCAGCAGAAGCTCAGCATTTGTTTGGTCCTGTGTATTTTCTCCATTTGTAGTGTTGCCCAGACATGCCTGAGAGGTCTTGAGCCAGAAAAGTCTTCAGTAAACATCTCTCGCTCTCTCTCTCTCTCTCTTCTCTCTCTCTCTCTGCGTCTGTATGCGTCTTTGTCCAGATAAAGCAGGCGTTTGTGACAGCTACAATGCAGCTGGTTATCTGCTGACAACAGAACTTGAAAAAGCGAATTAATTAAGTGATATCGTTCCTTTAATGCAAGATGCCAAATGCAACTGAAGTTGGTCCTTTCAATATGACAATATAGAAAATAAAGATATAAAAGAAGAATCGCTGTTTATTCTAAAGGTCATGCACTGCCTTTACCAGTATTGGCCTCGCTTTATGTTTAGTCACCGAGACGGTGCTTTTGCTACAGTGACATTCTCCGGCTGACTGCAGAGACAAGTCTGCTAAAGCCAGCGCTAGAACTAGTCCCAAATCTAGACGCAAATTAATATGGACTTTTTCGAATCCTGTATCCGTCTTAATAGACATCATGTGCTTTGCAGTATATCACAATTTGAAAAGCATTTTCATCAGAATAGACGTTTAGCAGCAACACTGCCATTGCATTTGAAGAAAAACATATTTCACTGAAATAAAGCAGCAATGTACTGCCCTTTCCAGGGCGTATTCCCAGCTCTCACACAACGCTCCCTGGATAGACTCCGGATCCAATATGACCCTGACCAGGATAAAGTGGTTACTGAAGATGAATGGGTAAATGGAATAAAACATGGCAGCACTCCAGCCAAAAAGGAAAAGCGATGTGTCCTTTTGACTCTTTTAACCACATTCTGAGCGATCACGCTGTGTTTAATCATTTCAGATGATGTTTTACGAAATGAAAAGTATATCAGTATAGGGCATTTTTCTACACTTAATTGTCTATTACAGTGAACAAATGCTAAAAGGTCTTATTGCACCACAGTTTATTTGGAGGGAAAAGCTTTGTGTTAAGAAAGATACTTTACAGTTCATACATCAGCTATTTTAAGAAGATGTTTATATACAAGAGGTGTTCAAGTCAAACTTGAGATGAAGTTTTCACTGAATAAAACTGATTGACATTGACAGAAGACTTCAAGCACAGTATGGTGATGAGAGTCGTAGCCTCAGTAAACATTTGAATGGTTTAAAAGTACATCACATACAGTAGTGCATCACACTACAGTACATCTATCAATGGCGACCCTGGCCGAGGTGGCTCCGAGCACACTGCATTTGTTGCTACAGGAACGCCTGGTCCTTGAAAATGATGAATAACTTGTCGCCAACTTGCGGAAGAGATGCATCTGTTTCACAATCCCTCACAAACACACCTTTGCACTTTACAGCAACTCTGCTAGGAGTTATTGACACTTCCCCTGTACTGTTCTGACCTTACACCAAGTCATTTCTACATGTTTGGGCCATTAAAGGGGTTCCTGGGAGGCCAGCATTTCAGTCCGATCATGGCTCCAGCGTACTGAGAAAACTTTTTATCTTGATGATATCCAAGCACTAGTGAAACACTGAGATTAGTGCATTAGTGTCGCAGGGGATTATATAGAGAAATAAAGAGATTTTTAACTCTCATAACTGTATTCTGTTATTCTGCGCATTCAAAAGTCCCATCCAAGTTTGACTTAAACGCCTCTTGAACATGCGCATCAATATGACCACAGGGACTGTTTTGTCATTCGACAAAAAAATTATGAAATTCTCACTTGTTTGTAGCATAAGACATATGCAAACTGTGCATGATGCCGAGGAACTCGTATACATGCTTTGCTAACCTCTACTGCAAAATGTTGCTGGCCAGCTGCTCAGTTGGCTCAGTTTCAGTTCAGTTCTAGACAGGAAAAAATGTCAGCACATTATATCACTCCTATTCAAACTAGTGGCTATCTATTAAATTCCTCAATGGTGGAATCATTATGTTTAATGGTTTAACTCTGGGATATCTTGCTGATCTCCAGAAGCAACAAAGCCCAACACAAAATAAAACTTGCTTATCTGAGACAGGCCTACTGTTAGTCCCGAGGATCAGTCGCAGCTCAGCCAGTGCAAGATGGAAATCTGAAACTGTGTTCCAGAAAACACGAATAAGGCTGCACAGCTGAAGAAGTGTTTTTGTTTTTATAATCTAGATTAGTATGGTGTTCTTGTCTGACCAGTCTATTTGTAGTTCTCGGATCTTATCATATTTAATATGTTCTGTTTTCGAAGGCAGGATTCAAGGGTCCAAACTCAAGTGTCGTTATAATTAGAGTTATCACAGAGTTATCATAAAACAGGGAAAGCAGGTGAGGGTCAAATATACACAAAACTCTGAACAAGTTTTTAGTACAGTATATAAAAAACACAGAACCGAACACTGGAAGTGCGTGGCCACAGTACGCCACCGTGCTGCTGAATGACAGAAGTAAAGGGGGAAAAATTTAAAAAGGGAAAACAATGCAGAATTATACCACGTGCAGAGAGAGGGAAAAGATGTTAAAGAAAAAATACTGTGATTTGTAGAAATTTGCATAAAGTTATAATTTAGACTCAAATCTTTAATTGTAGAAAACGCTCTTGTAGTTGAAAAAAAGTTTTTAAAATGAGGCAAATTAAGATTTTGACCTTCTACTACTATTTTAACACATATTATATGGTAATAGTATTCATATTTTAAAGCTATTATTATTGTTATTTCATTTCTTTTCACAAATTTCCTTATGAACATTTTCATTTTGGTGGTGCATCTGACCAGATATTAAATTATTCTATGTTAACAGAATATATTTATCACTTCGTGCATGTAAATGTGATGTTCTTAATGTGGCCCTACACTTACCTGCTGTGAGCCCTTTAAGCCACCACTTATGATTGTACACCTTTATCTCTTTTGTAAGTGGGAAAAGAGTTTGTTGAACTGTCTCAACATAATTGAGTGAAAACTGCTGCGCACATCTGTCCGCACCCCCCATCTGCTTCCAGAGCTCTTCTCTATCACTGCTAAATCTTTAGCTCCCATATCTCTGCCCTGAGTGTGACTCTGATTATGCCTGGCGCTTATTCTGAGCAGCTCATAAAAACAGCATGCAGTGAAGCCCCATGCAGTGAGGAGTGTGTCCACGCAGCAGAAACAAGCCAATCTGCTTTTATAAAGCGCTCATTAGAATTCCATTCAGCCAGAGTCCGGCACACACTGGTGGTCCAGGGGCTGTTTATAGGGCTTGCACTGTGGCTTTAAAAGTCTCCCTGTGTGCCTTTAAGACATGTGGGGTTAATATAAAACGCCTGGGTGCTTCCTTAGAGCGGACAAATGAAGGAAGACTGAAGCGCATCGAAGACAGTATTATTATTTATACAGCTTTAAGGCTGGGCCCTGGTGAAGGGACGGAACCTGGTTCCTGCATAGACTCGGGAGGTCAGGGTACTGTATTTGTTAGAGCTTGGAACAGAAGCTACTGTGTTTACACTGAATTGTGATGGAGAGGTCAGTGAATCAGCGAGCAGTGACAGCACCTCACATAAAGCCGCAAGAGAGGAATGCTGCGTGACCTTTTCACAAGTCCCGCTTGCACACAACTTTATGGAGTGGATTCAGGTGTCCTTGATGGAAAGCCTGACCTTTATCTCTCCTGATCGACACGCTCTTATTCATGCCTCAGTCGTCACCTGTTTGTGCCCCGCTGCCTGTTTAATCCTCTGCTGCAAGCTAAACATGCCATTCAGCGTTACACAACTGGACATGATTTGCATCTGTGTGGCAGCTATAATTACCCTGACCCACGGAAGTCTCGGCACGCCACTCCGATTCTCAGTGTGGTGGAAAAAACTCTGCCTCCCTACACGCTACTCCAAATCCATCCCATTAATTAGGGGCAATAATGAGCCCCCTGCAAATTAAGTAGAGTCGTGAATGGGAAGTCAGCACCCAAAAATAATATCGGGGTGGCACGTCACTTAAGGATAGTGTTTACGGAGCTACATGACACCTACACTAGTCCTTTATGACAGCTGACAGAAATACAGTATACATTAACATTTACAAAGGCATGCTTTGACAGTCATCAGCCGCGCAACGGTCTACTTTCATCAGGTTACAAACACATGCTTTAAATGACACAGTGACTTTTGCTGACATAGGGCCGTGTTATGAAACTTTCCATACGAACTGTACATGACATGACTGACTTTGACTTCGGAGGTGACTTTCTGATGAGCGATTCTAAAAGATGCTAGTATCTCCCGAATGCACTTTTTATAATGCTGTCCATACACCTACAATGAAATTGTGCATACTGCTTGTTTTGATTGTCTTCTGGGTCTTAAAATCTATTAAATACACAATATAGCTGAGACTTGGTGTACCTGGCTTTATACCCATAGGTACCTGGCTTTATACCCAAAACTGTTGCTACAAAGTTAGAAGCACAAATTGTCTATAGTATCTTTTGTATAATGTAGCATTACAGTTTCCCATCACTGGAACTAAACTTATCCTGGCATAAAAAATACCCCTGTGCACATAGCGAGGTATATGAAGACATGGTTTGACAAGTTTGAAGTGGAACAACTTGAATGTCCTGCGCAGAGCCCTGACCTCAACCCCATTGAACACCTTTGGGATGATGTTCAATGCCAACTGAAGCTGAATGAATACAAAGTCTCATAGCCTCACTCGAAAAATCCAATGAAACCTTCCCATAGGAGTGGAGACAATTCTTACAGCAGCAAAGCAGGAAAATAAATCTTAAATTGGATGTTCGTCAAACATGTGGCTCTGATTGGTGATGTAGACCACATACTGTTGTCTGTATAGTATATTAAGGAACAAAAGTGGAACTTCTCCCTGGATTTCATACTTTTTCATTTTAGACAGTGACATTGATTATATACAAGGGACGTTCAAGTCAAACTGGGACTGAAGGTGTAAAACCGTACAGTACAGCGATCAGTTGTCGGAGAGCAGTCTTAGCCGGACTAAAACATTTGAATGGTGCAAATGCTTTAAAGAATGCCGTATGTCTCTGAATGACGATCCCACCCGAGGTGGTTCAGAGCCCACTGGAGTCGTTCCCGTGAACGTTCAACATGTGGATCACCTGATCCTTGAAAGTATGACGAATAACTTGTAGCTAACTTGCAGAAGAGATGCACCTGTCTGTGGGAACTGGACACACAATCATTGACAAACACCATCTGTACATTACAGGAAGTGGGAGTTACTGCTACAGGGGCTTGACCACACACCAAGCCATTTTTACATGTTTGGGCCTTTAAATGAGTGCCTGGGAGGCCCGCATTTCAGGTATGAGGCAGAAACTGTTATAAGATTGGTCAGGATTTAACTCCTGAAGGTAGGTGGAACTATTTTCTGGCATGGCACACTGAATCCTATTCTTTCCTCTTCCTTCGATTTTGTTATATTTCTGTAGCCACCTTATCTTGGTCAGGATTGCTATGGTTTAGTCCCATGCTCATTCTCACTCACTCATTGTCTATAGTGCTTTATCTTGTATACAGGGTCACGGGAGGCCTGGAGCCTATCCCAGGAGACTTACAGCAGTGCGTGAGGCGAGGTACAACCTGGACAGGGTGCTGATCCATTGCAACATTTGAACACTCACTCATTATAGGAAATTTTGAGAAAGTCAATCAGCATGTCTTTGGACTGTGTGAGGAAACCGGTGTACATAGAGGAAACCCACCCAGCGCGGGAATCGAACCTGGCCAGGAAGCGAACCCGGACGGTGCAAAGTGACAGCGCGAACCACTAAGCCACTATGACGCCTGGTCCCATGCTATCCTGATATTTCTAAGATTTTTTTTAACTATTATTATCATTATTAGACATTAGACTAAAATAAAAAATTAAACCAAAATTTGAACAAGGCAGTTTTTGATGTTTAATGTATCATGCCATTAACTGTTTTTTTTTTTTTTAATACTAAAATAACAGAAGTATATTAAGCTACAATGACAGTTGTGATTTTTTAATGACAGACTGGGAAAGTCTAACAAAAATCTCTCACTTCAATCAAAAAAGTAGTTAATTAATTAATTAGTTCATTAATTAAAAAAAAAAAGATTAAAAGATGCCGACTGTCGCTGTTGTCTGTCGGAATGACTTTTTATAAACGCTGATGAACATTGCCGTTGAGAAAAAGACATACACTCAAATGTACCAAATAGAACTTAAAAACATCATGAGTTTCATGAGATGATGAGATGATTTTGGATGACGTTGCTTTGATAAATGTTTTCCGCCATTGTTTGGACAGCGCTCCGAGTCCTGGTGGCAGATTTCAGAGCCGAGTCGAGTGTAAGCCTGTAGGCTCTTTGGGGCTCTAAAGGTCTACAGGAGCAGATGAAAGGAAATGTGGAGCATTACTAGTTCATCTCTTGATGACTGCTCACTCACACATTGACTATGTGGGAATTCCTCCTAAAGCTGGCACAACAGGGCCATCAACCTCCCTCACCTCCATCTGGCACGGAGACCAGGTATCCTCCTGGAAAAGAGAGGAGGCTGAAAGGTAAAAGTGAGCCGACAGTCACTAGTAGAGAGATGACTTGCTGAAAATGGAGCTCGGATCACCCAACTCGTAAAGCGAAAAGCCACACTTAGCAGCGACCGCTTTTGCCTCGGTGAACCCCGCTGCTTTCTGCTGTCATGTCGGCACTCTCCGTGGTGTATCAGCAAACAGAGAACCACCACAGTCGTTTCATTATTCTGTTACAAAGCTGAAAAGTGGTGAAGTGAGTGAGGCGTGAGTGCTCTCGCGCACACAAAGCCTGTCTGTGCTTCGCCTTGTCTCACTGGCCACCTGTGTGACAGCGTTATTAATGGGCTCCTGCTTTATTTATGCACCTCATATCCCCGGAGAAAATGAGGCCGTCTGCATCCGGAGCGGTTTGAAAACTGCTGTCAGCTGGAATTTAGGCTCCAAATAGGATGATGGCCCCTTGTTATAACCTAAAGTAGTGGTGTAATAAATATTAATTGCATTGTGAAATTGTGATGTGGCCATTTCTGACTGTCTTTGGCTGATATGATCAGCGGCATTAACTGCGACGTGCGGACCCGGAAAACAGCGGATTATTTTTTTTACGTTGGCTTTGAGTGCCATCCTGTGGTTGTTGATGATACGGTTGTTGGAATTGTTGTTAATGTCATGTTAACATTAGATCTAAAACATTATTAGTATGACGTGACAGCAGGCTCTGTTTAAATAGAAAAAATCTAAAAAAAAAAAAAAAAAAATCTTCATTCACATCAGCTGGGTCTATCCCAGGAACACTAGGGATGACACAATGGTCATTGCACAAAGCAGCTTTACAGAATCAAATCTCAAAATTATGAAAATGTGTATGAAATTTGAAAGAATGTGGATGAATCATAATAACCAGATGATGAGAAGCAGAGGGTGACGTCACACGTATTTACAGGAAGGGCTGATGTACCATATGTACCAGCTTATTTACTGTTTTGTAGGGGTATTTACTGCTTCATAGGGGTTGGTCAAAACCTGAGAGCAAATAGAAATATACATAGATAGTAACCCGTGCTCAGGGTTGTACTGGGGAGCTGGAGCTGTGAGCATGCAAAGCTACCCACTTTAACACTATGCCAACTGGAGTCAAACTGGCCATAGTGACTTGTAGTTAAAACTATTCGAAAGAGATGATGTAGTGTAAATATCTTCTCTTTCGAATAGTTTCAACTACAAGTCACTATGGCCAGTTTGACTCCAGTTGGTTGACCTAAAACTGCATATGAGTGTATTTGTTTGTTTATGGAGGGCTGATTTCATATCCAAACCTGCTTTGTTTGAATTACCTATCTATGTTACTGTAGCTACTGCTTTGTGTTGTAATTATTTGTCAAATGTACAGCACAGTTTCACATAGCCCAGTTAGGGAGTCAGAGTGCAGGGTCAGCCAGGTCTTGCTCGAGAGCCCAACAGTTGCAACCTGACGGTGCTGTGGCTTGAACCCCCGACCTTCCGATCAGTAACCCAGAGCCTTAACCGATTGAGCCACCACTGCCCTTCGATACACTAAATCACATTAGTTAAAATAACTAGCTATCGAACATTAGCAACATCAACACTGCTAAATTACTAAAATGTGTTAATTAATGCACTATTCGTTTTGCAAAACAGTACAACACAGAACTAAAGAAGTGAAAATAAAAAGATAGGACAGATGCCGTTTGATGCCGTTTGCTGTTAGAATTACACGACTCTTTTTTTTCCCCCCTTTGGTATGTGTGTGTGTGTTTTGTAGTGATAATAGCTGCATTCTGCAGCTTGATCAGTTACACACTAATTACATTGCAAAATTACTGTTATTAAAAAGTAAACGGTTACATTACAGCGTTACTTTCTGATAAAAGTAACTAGTTCGAGTACTTCTCCATTTCAGAAAATGAAAACTCCTTTGTGATTCCTCATGCATGTTGTTTTAGTCAAGACCTTTATAATTATTCTACCATCATCACTCAGTGAAGTTTGGCCCATAATCTGTTAACTACTAACAGCAGGAATAACAGAAGGGGGCGAATTATCGTGGGCGGAGCTTGTAGGACTTGTGCAAATATGCAAATATTGATATTTGGTAATTCACGAATAGTTTTTTGGTGACAGACATTCAGGTATTTTGATGTGATCCAATCTGGCCTCCTTTGTTTAAAAAAAAAGTCTAGACACCTCTGCTGTAATGTTCATCTGCCTACACAATAAAATCCTGAGTGTTTAGAAACATGTTCACATTAAAACTGAAACCCAATTCTTTACCTTAATGTGACATAGTGCCGATTTGTTTAGGGCTGTCTTGAATTGAATGCACAAAGCTGTTTTTCAGACCGGATATGAATCACTTTCGCATGCGGTCCTACATTGGACACGTGGTCATGCAACTTGAATGAATGCATTTGGAATCCATGCCGCTTTTTGCCTCTGTCCATGCATAGGGTGCTGACATCATCATCATCAATCAGTGCTACAATAGCAACAGCTTCTAAAACAGCTAAAGAGAGGCGTCTGGCTTTCTTCCTTCTTCATTTACTTAAAAAAATACATCCGGCTATCTGATCACCAGAGCAAAACCCTTAGGATTTTTTTTTTCATTAATTAGTGTTTGAACTGTTTTAACTCAGGTGTTGCATACAGTACAATGATGTGTAGATGTGCACGTGTGCTGTTTCAGAGGAAGGCGCGTCCACATTAAAGTCAGATAAAAGTCACTTTGTGAACCGTCATGACATGAATATCTGACCTGACCCCCCCAAAAAAATCTTGTTTCTATCAGTGCTTCAAAGGAACATCAGCGGCTGTTTTATGGCCCAATTAAATAGTTTCTAAACGTATAAAATTACACATTGAAGATATAAAATATGTTTCCTTGAGCATACTGTACCTTCTCAGGAATGAAGAAAAGTGCAGTTTGCTTCCTTTATTTCTGATGATGTAAATATAGATAATAACTACGGTGCATACAAAAATGTACAAGTAAACAATGTAAATATAATTTGGCACTGGGTTTATTCTGATAGTTTTGTACATCTTGTGAAGATCCTCTCTCACTTATCTAGAATTCACTTTATAAAGCAAATGACTCCCCTCCTCCTAGCATCACCTTTTTGTCCACGCTTCGAGAAGGCATTCAGCTGTTTGCCTCTGCACCTGTATTTATTACATCTTTTTCAATTAGTCCACGCAGAACACGGCTCGGTGGAAGTTTCCATCAAGAGACAGGAGCCAGCTTTCACTTGCCACGCCGAACACCTGCTGCATTCTTTGAGCTGACCTCCAAGCCGCTCTCCATTAGCTCTGACACGCATCGCCTCAGCATGTGACTCATACAGGCCTGAAATGCATTAAGACCAGGCCCCTGCTAAGCGCAGCCGAGTGGAACAAGCTTTTATTGCATGTCTTTTGTGTGAATGCTTCTCTGTGCTATTATCAGGAGTTTTTTTTTTTTTTTTTTTAATATATATCACCCACTCGCTCGTTCAATCTTAGTTCTGTTCCCGGATTCTTTTGCTTCTTTTCAGTCCTTATGCAAGCGTGCATATTTATAGCGTGTATATTTGCGCACTGTCTGATCGGGTTTTGTTAGGTTTAGTTCTACGGTATGCACCGCTCTGAATATTAGGTTGTAGAACAAATCGAGGATGAATGAACCTTGCGAATGCAGCATTCACATTTATGTTAATGCACACGATTCTGCTTTGTCCCATGAGCTTCGTATCTGACAACTCGCTTAATCGAATGTAAAACCTTCTTGCTGACATGATCTTTTCTGCAGATCAGGTGCACACATCTAGTCAGATGCAATGTGAAAAGATTTATAGCATGCTTTCAAAAAGAGAAGAAGAAGAAAAAAAAGCGCATCTCCTTTTTATAGCTGTACTGTATTTGAGAAGACACCATTTGTTATTATATTCGGGTTACGTCCCTACTGCGTATTCTTTTGGACTTTCCTCATAATTAGAGGGTAATTAAGCCATGAAGATGGATGGATGGTGTGATTAACACACCACAAATCACATCCTGAGCTTTCTCTCTATCTCCCAAACCCAATTTGATCTCTGCAGTAGCCCATTACTGGCAAAGCGTTAATCCGCACAATCCATACTGAGTACCCATAATCCTCAAAAAGTCTTATAATCTGTTTGGAAACTGTTACATTCTCGGTGATACAGTACATAACTCATTGTTAAGTTTTCCTCATGTTCAGAGTAGGTTTTTTTTTTATTATTACAGAATATTACAAGTCAAACTCGAGAAGAGAAGAGGCTGCCAGTCTCAGTGCCACTCTATGCCATCCATCAGGCACGCTGTATTGATCACAGTCCCGCTGCCAGCGCGCCGGATATCATCACGCCCGCGCCGAGCACTCGAGGATAATAGTCTCTTCATTATGAGTCATATTACTTGATGAAAGCACGTCTTGGTGGGGGTGAAGAACTAATAGTAGGGGGGTGTTGTGAGAGGAGAGCTGAAGGCAATCGACTTCCTCAACAGATGAGTAGAGAAATAAAGAAATGTCTCCGCCTCTCAAAATAGGATTGCATGGGCCATGCTTTTGCCATTTGAAGTCCCATTATTATTTGGAGCCGTGCAGCGTGTGCTTTTGGAGGAGGGGAGGACGCTTCATCTGTATTACTGCTGGGTGTGTGGGCGAGTGAGTGCGAGAGCGATGGAGCCGCCGCTGAATTAGATTAGTCAGACCCTAATGACTATTTGAATAGCATTCTGCAAAAATGTGAATATTTTTATAATGTTTTTCCATTGCACTCTGCTGCCCTCGAGTGTGCGAATGTGTGTGTGTGTGTGTGTGTGTGTGTGTGCCTAAGTACAGGGAGGGGGGATGAGAATTTGAGAGGATTTGCATGCACTGAATAAAATCTTGATGTTATATTTTTGTGTGGACTAAAGTATGACAGTACAGTATGTATAATATAGTACATGACCATGGTGCCATGGTACTGAATTATTAATTTTTTATTTAAATACCATATTAAGTATGGTTTCTCTTAAGATTTCTTCTTTTTTTTTTTTTTTGGCTCTCTTGCCGCTTTGACCCTTTTGCTTGCTCAGGATTATGAATGCATATTGGGACTCTGGTCAAGTTGCTTCATGAAGATGTTTATTGTTCAACATTACTAAACACCAGGGGGCAGTAGTGTTACTGATTGGAATATTTGGAGTTTATATATTTGGAGTTTATACTGTAGCACTGTCAATCTTTTGTGCACTTTTGGGCCCTTGAGCAGGGCCCTTAACCCTATCTCACAGCTCTGGGGTGCTGTATCATGGCTAAACCTGTGCTCTGACCCCAGCTTCTTAACCAGTGTGCAGAAAAATAATTTCACTGACGAATAAACATATCATTTATTCATTCACTCATTAAAGCAAAATACGATTTTAAAAGGTAATATTTTACATTATGTATGTTACAAGAAGTTTATTTGTAACATCCATGGTGGTACAAGTATAACAGCAGTGAAATGCAATTGTGCCAAACTCCAGACTGTGTAGATTATTAAGAAATATAAATAAATAAATAAATAAATAAATAACACTAATAAGAATAAGAATAAAAGAATAGATATGTACAAGATAAAAGTATGTATAAGACTATGATATAAATTATACAGAATATGTTATAATCTGTGATATTTGGGCAAGGAGTCAAAGTCATTGATGAGCTTGAGATGGAGATCCTTATGAGTTATTTACATTGCGATGAGTCTTCACTATACAAAATACCTTTAAAATATTCGTCCACAGACTTCTTCACATCGACCCGAACCGGTGATGCGTGCCGCCGGCATAAAATAAAGCCTGCAAAGACAGCCTGCTGTTAGCAAATCAATAAAGATAATGAAACGGCATGAAACCACTCGCCATGCTTAAGTGCCTTGGCAAGAGTGTTATTTGCAAAAGGTCTGGACGAGTCAGTCTTTTTAATGTTCATATCACTTTGCCTTGAATGGAGACTGTATTAATGCTCTAAGCTTGATAAAAGCTTTTGGGCATGATGAGCAGACTGATTACACAACTAGTTTTTATATTGTTATCTGTACTGCTCAGTGTAGTCCACTAGGGGGAGGTCTTACACAGGATATATTTATCTATAGGGTGTAAAAGCAAGCTGAGAGCAAGGGCACTTTATTTTAGCACAACATTTTATTTTGTCAATATAGAGTAAAAATAATATGTACAAATACTTGACATTGAGAAATCTATTATTTAACCCTATGTTAAAAGGTTTTGTGTTGGTTTCTAGAAATAAGGAACAACGCTAAGCGATCCATTTTCTTCTAGAATCTCATTAAAAAAAAGAAGAAACCAAAACTTAACATAATTGTTTATCGAGGATAAAAGCAAGAAAGACATTTAAAAAAAAATTACACTCAAAACACTGATTATCTTATTATAATCTATTATATAATCTGAGTGTGATGTTAACGGATGTAAACCATCGAAATAACATGCACTGCAACACAAAGGACCACATACACGTAAACTAACGCTGACGCTTGTGTGAGTCCTGTTTTACTGCATCTGCTGTTGTTATTTAAAGCCTGACAGAAATCACAGGGCTAGCTAGTGTTATACTAATCACATTCATCAACCGAGGCGGCTCTATGTGCATTCTCCAAAAGCTCAGCTCTGATTGTTAGTCCTTGCATTCGGACGTTAAAGTCATTGTTTAAAATGACTGACATTTTAGCGAAAACATGAGCTAGTCATCAATTCTGACATTTGGGACTACTGGCGCTAAATCTAAGTGATAGTCCCAGCTGTTCATTGTAAACCTTAGTCTATGAGAAAGTACGGTCTGTGCCAGAGCATTGCAGTATATACAATAGCATATAGAGCATTGCAGCATATAGTATATGCAAAGACTTTTGCTTTAGAAAATGAAACGAGCATACCCGCTTAGAAAGAAAGAGAGTTTCTGTCTTTTAGGTCGTGTTCTGTTGATTAATATTCTTCTCAGGTGAAAGGCTGTGCTGTGAGTGATGTAAAATGTTTGCAGTTGAAATTAAACTTGGTTATTAAATGTCCTGTGCAAATGAGCTGACTGTAGAAAGAAGCTCTAAGAAAACAGAGCTCAATATTGCTTTTTCTTATAGTGTAATGGGGGGTGTAAAGTTAATAAAAAGACATTTAAAATAATGTGGATGGAGATGAGAGTGCTTTATTGCTAATATTCTTGCGATAAATACCAATTTAATTTCATGGAACACACTTTAATTGTCAGGATACAATACTGTACAGGGGGAGACTAGAGGTGTGTGGTTGGGAAATAAATAAATAAATATAT
>JAQQZT010000033.1:29328419-29342306 GCA_030068275.1 Clarias platycephalus | reverse complement strand
ACAATATTTTTTTTGTGTGCAACTGTTATGCATACAGTATAATAATGTTTTATTATTATGATTTTGCAACTGGATATTTCTGAATTTATGCATTTTACATATATTTGCATGAGTTCATCATTCATAACTTGCCCATGCCAGCTGGAAGACCTTTCAGTATGTTAATATCGTATGAAATTTGTTATCTTAACAGAAGCATGGTTGCTGACCTGGATTTAAAGAAACTTTTTTTTCCCCTTAGCACCATGAGAGTATTTTTATTCCTACTGCAACACAAAATATTCCACTCCTGTAAAGGATTACATCAGTTGAATTGTAATCCACACATTTATTTATAGACCTGTGTAAATCATAAAGTTTCAGTCTGTACACTTGGAAGTTTACATGCATTTCTAATATAATAATATCATCCAGGGGCAGGTTTAACTTTGCAGTTAAGGCTCTGAATAGAAATGAATGCAAATATCAAATAAAAACGTGTGCATTAAGATTCATTCCTGCAAAGTTGTCCGTATTGTGCCAGATGCTGTCATATTATCTTCTACGTCCCATTTAAGCGCTGTGGCCTGGGAGCTGTCTGTTACCTTAGCCTGGCACCCTTCACCACTGCAGGATGGCACTCTAATGAGTTGCGATGCTGTTTGAACAATCCAGTCAGAGTAAATGAGTTTCCCTTTGCTTCCCAGGTCTCTCTGGGGCTCATCAGTGGGATGTGCTGTGTGTATTGGATACGGAATCACAAAGTCTGAATCCAGTCAAGACATACCACAAAAACACATTCATACATATGTAGTGACAAAACAAAACAAGAAATACTGAAAATGAATCCCCAGACGTTCGTCTGCTTCCTGCCTCTAATGAGCACGGGGTTATGAAATGGCACTATTCTGTTCCCGGTGGAGCTCAACCGCCTGTTTGGAGCAACAAGTGTGTGTGTGTTTTTTTTTTTTTTTTTTACCTTTCTTTTCTTTTCTGATGCTTTAGTCCTACATTCTGTGCTGCTCTGGCTCTGAGATATGGAGCAGCATATTTGGCACTAATCTTGCAAAGCCCCCAGTCTTTTCAATTATAAGCCTAAAGGAGGACAAATTGCTATACGTGATTATAAATCTTGATTAAAATGAGCTAATATTTTGGCTGTGAATCCTTGTGACCAAGACTTTCAGTTAGATTATGCATCCATTGTTCTTGATTAAGGATTGTGTATGTGTGTGTGTTTGAGACACACAGAGAGAGAGAGAGAGAGAGACAGAGAGAGAGAGCAGAACCTCATTGTCATGCTGTACTCAGAAGCTCAAATGTTTATAGAGCTTGGAGAATAGAAGAATAGGAAATCTCTCGTGTCAGGTATTTAGGGCACTCTAATTCTGCTGTCTTGGTTATGAGGATAGCAACATCTTATTTTTAGCGCATGCACGCACCCATTTATGACACCACCCCACAGAAATGTTTCTTTTAAATCAGATTGACCATTAGCTAAGTGCTGACTGTCAAAGCCGATCCATAATCCAAGTATGTACAGCTTTAAATCAGTCCCATTCCTGTCACCGTCTTTGAGGTCTGTGCTTTGTTTTCCAGCTTCTTACATCACAGCTTTTGAGTGAGAGTGAATGCTGGTTTGTTCGCTGTGTGACTCGGACCACAGGGCTTTTGGATTGCTGGTTTATCCAGCAGGATTTGGGAGGTGTGCATCTGAGATCATGGATTATCCAGCAGGTCTTTGTGGGACTGGTGGAGCAGAACTTTTGCTCTGTGTCTCTTTAAAGTGAGGAGGAAAAAAAAAACAGGATAAAACATGCTGCACATTTTAAACCTCAATAACGAGTTAGGGTTTGAATTCAAACATGAATTCTTTGCTTTCGTAGCTGCAAACCTTTTCCTGTCAGTATTACTATTGTTATTTAATAAACTGCTTGAAGATGAATAAGTGAGTAATTATCGGGAAGGTTATTGGGTTGGACATAACATTGATCTCCAGATTAGTGACATTATGTAAATTTGGCTGATTGGATAGCGCTAGTCTTTTGTTTGAGTTCAGAGTGTTAAATTATGTTCATAGTTATGGAATTATGGGGTAAACCTGTATTATAATAAGGTCTAATGTCTGTCAAGACTGCAAAAAAGGCATAATCGTACGAATCCTACGATCACGGTTGCTTTTTAAATTTTTACACATGTGCATTTTTTCATTTAGAACATGTGCAAGGTCTGTGTGCATGGAGTTTGCATGTTCTTCCCATGCATGGTGGGTTTCCTCCAGGTACCCAGGCTTCCTCCCACCGTCCAAAAAAATTGCAGATCAGGCTAATTAGTGTTCCCAAATAGCCCCAATGAGCGTGTGAGTGTGTGTGCCCTGCAATGGATTGGCGCTCTGTCCAGAGTGTACCCCTCCTCATGCCCCAAATCTCCTGGCATAGGCTCCAGCCCCCCCACGACCCTGTATAAAGGATAAAGCTGTATAATTTGGCTCAGGAAAGCATTTATTCTGATTTGAAGATGGCAGAGCTTGATGGCAAACGAAAAATTCTAACCTGGCTAAATATAATTTGATATATAATCTGGATCTCCATCCATCCATCCATCCATCCATCATCCAGTATACAGTCACAGTGGTTTGGAGCCTGTTCCAGGGACCTTAGGGCACAAGGCAAGGTACACCCTGGATGGGGTGCCATACCAGCTTACCACACACACACTCACATACCCAGTCACCCGTCAGCCTACACGACATGGCTTTGGACTGTGGAAGGAAACAAGAGCACCAGGATGAAACCCACAAAACATGCACACAGACTGGAGGTGAGATCCAAACCCCCAATCCTGGCGGTGTGAAGTCATTGTGCAACATACTGTACATTTGATATCAAGAATCACAAAATAATTCTTATTATAATTTTAGCCCTGCTGCACAATCCTACAAAAATAGCACAGCCTCAAGTCTGGGTTCGCTGTGCGTGCTCAGATTAGTTTAAATGCAAACCACATAATGCAACAAAGCAATCAAAAGGCATTGGAATAAGCATTAACAACGTCCACAGGGAGGATTTTTTTGTTTCACATCTCTGTGAGTTTGGTTGCTTTGTGCAATGATGAAAAGCACCTTTTTAATAAACACAGCCTTGGAAAAACCTCTGTGTGTCTGTTTTTTTCCAGGTTTGCTTTTGTGTCAATGTATTCTCAAGGACTTTAGCAGTGTCCTTTTATTCTCATTTCTCTATATGTTCACGCTCAGGTTTGTTCCACTTTGTCTGGTTCATTGTGTCTGTTCTCATGTGTGTATTTAAGCCCGTGTTGGCCTGCGTGTACCTGTTACTTCTGGTTTTTGCCTGTTTGGATTTGCCAGTACTTGTCTGTGTCTGCCTGTGTCTGCCTATTCCTGCCCGTATCTGCCCGTTTGCTCCTGCATTTCTTGTTGTGATTAAATGCCACTCTAACCCCAGGTAGTCGCCAACCTAGGCCACACTGCCTTTGTTTGTATTCAGCGTGTGTAAGTCAGTAAGCAGGTAGTTTCTTTTGCAGCTGTTCATGAATAAAATGGCTGTTTTCGTGCTCTTCGGAGACAGAATGAAGGGTCTGTTTAGATTGGAAATTTACTCCAACACTCAAGTTTTTTTTTTTTGCTTTCTTTCTTTGATAAGGTAAGTCGTCTCACCCAGTCTTTTCTGTTATTTATTTATTTTTGGCTGAAAAACATTTCTGTAATCTAGAAATAAATACAGACTTTTAAAAATGATTACCTTGGTGCCTACCTTGGTATGCACTGTTGGTCCGGTGTCAGTGTAGTTTAGGGTGGGCTTGTGTTACAGAATACACAGTAATACCACAGAGACAAGTAAATGTGTGGTTGATTAGACTGCCATAAATGTCTGGATCTGTCATTCGGAAACTGATATATGGCCCTTTCTTTACCCTGAAGTGTCAGTACTAGAATGTCTGTATCATATATAATGCATATAACTTCTCTATAATGCCAACTGAAAAATATATATGTATTTCTTTCCCCAGACACCTTGTTGTTTTTTTGCTGATATTTTCTGAGGATGCTCTGGATTGCTTTAAGCCCAAACATGGTTTAAAGCTGTGTAAGAGATATTTGAAGAGGGTTCGAGTCATTGGGTCCCAGGTTCAAATCCCACAACCACCAAGTTGTCTCTTTTGGGCCCTTGAGCAAGGCCCTTAACCCTCAACTCCTCAGATGTACTGTATAATGAGATAAAAATGTAGGTCGCTCTGGATAAGGGCGTCTGCCAAATGCCTAAATGTAAATTTAACTGGTGTTTCCAAATTGCTCGTAGTGGGTGAATGAGCATGTGATCGTATATTAGTGATGGGTCGTTCATGAACGATTCGTTCTTTATGAACGATTCGTTCTTTTTGAACGAATCTTTAACGTGACTCAGAAGAACGAGTATCTCGGAGAGTGATTCGTTCATTTTCCACTGGACGCGCATGCGCAAATCATCGCAGAACCTCCGTAGGTTAAGTACAGGAAACAGAATTGAGTGATTCTTTCTTAATGACTCTTCTACTGCGAGTCGTCCATTCTTTTATCATGTGACTCTCATAGACACTATGCAGTGCAGTACACAGAAAACAGAATTGAACGGTTCTTCTCAATGAGTCTTCAAGTCCTGAGTCGTTCTTTTGTCACGTGACTCCCATGGACACTATGCGGTGCAATAGATTCAAAAGAACGAACGACTCAGACTGGAAGATATAAGAGGTGAGCTGCTCATTCTGTTTATTATAATATGTCCTTAGCTGCATTGTAATATTTTCATTACTGGAACTATAGCCAATATTTGTGTATGTAGACGTATTGGGGGTCTTTTTTATTGAAAATGCAACATTTTATTTTATTTCTGATCAAAACAACGAAATGAACTAAACGACTCAAAAAAAGATTAGTTAATTTTGATGAACGAGATTCAAAGAACCGAGTCACTAAAATGATTTAAACTTCCCATCACTATCGTAGATGTATGTGCGTGTGTAACCTGTGATGGATTGGTGCCCTATCCAGGGTGTACGCTGCTTTATCCAGGAGGCTCCAAGTCCCCCGTGACCCTGTATACAAGATAAAGTGGTATAGAAGAAGGGGGAGTGAGTGATGGTTTAAAGCTGTATAAGAGATGTTTGGAGAGGGTTCGATTCCTTGTGTCTGTGTATGGGTAGTTTGCATGTTCTCCCCATGCATGGTGGGTTTCCTCCAGGTACACTGGCTTCCTCCCACATTCCGAAGACATGCAAATGTCTTGGAGATTATGTTAGTAATGGAATACACTGCCTAGGCATTTGCTCTGGATGGTGCAGGATCGAATTAAGCGATGTTCATGCTCTGCAGAGTGTCTCTGAGGAATGCTGAAAAAACACCCTGCTTGTTAGGCCAACCGTTATGCCTAATCTTTTTTTTTTTTTTTTATATTGTCACCAGCGTTTAAACGCATGATAGTGCGAAGTCAAACTGGGTGAGCTTTAAGACGCAATTTCACAAACAGGATTTAGCACAGTGTGTGGGCTGCTGGCTTGCGGTTCTTCAAAAAAACAGATATGTAAACATGTAGATTAAAGCATGATTTAATAACCGTGAAGTATTTTAGCAGAATGAGCCAAGGATTAATAAAAAATAAATAAATACAGTAAGATACTCGAGTCTTCCCAGAAAAAAAAAGCGTTCACTGTTTTATCTGGAGTTATCATGTTTGAAGCCAGGCGATGCCACAGACGTGATTTGGCCAGTGCTCTCTAGGTGGGGAGGTGGGGAGGTGGGGGGGGGGGGGGTAGCATACTTCTCTCCATCCATCACAGTGACACTAACCAATCTTTGCAATCTGTGAGCTCATGTTTGCTGAAAAGGACTGAATAGTGCTTTGCTTTGAGTGTGTTATTCTCGTCTAATAAAGCCACAAGAAAACAACCACTTCCTACTGTCTTACACTCATAACCTTTAGTAATGCTTTTGTAGACATTAAGATGGATCTTCAAACAAAACATTCCCTGCTTTTTGTCCTTTTCATCCTATTACCCAGAGGTTAAACAAGCCAGTTAGATTTTCCCCATATTGTCACCTCATATAAGAAGAGCCCCTTCCCCAGCTTGTTTTTCAGCTTTGCTTTTTGTTCTCTGGTGGGCGTGGCTCAGCAGTAGCTTATTTACATAGACACTGAAACGGTGCATTTGGAGGAGGAGTGAAATAAAGATAGTTGAAGGAATGAAATGCATTATCTGAGTAGTATCAGACCTTTTATAATGTGTTAAAAATAGTAAATATGGGTCCTTTAAAAGATAACTGGCTTAATTTTTATTATGTTACTGTAATGCTTATCCAGACGCTGATATATGTTGCCTAGAAAGTTTACTAGAGTCCTAGACAGGTGCTTTTGTGGTTTCTCATGATGCGAGCACTGGACGAAGGTTAGTGGGGGTTTATGTTGACGTATGGCCAGTGTGACAGTGATACTGTATATGTGTATCCGCATGGCAAGGATGCATACTGGATGCCTCGTGAGTGGGTACAGAGCATGTTTCTGTCTCTCTGAAGGTCACCGTGAGCAGACTGAGATTTACAGTTTATCATTTTGCTCATGCAAGCCCAGGTGATGTTTTTTTCTTCTCCTTATCCTTTGAAAAGCATTGAGGTGTTAACTATTTGAAGTGACACTGGGCTGTTAGAAAAGGCTAACTGAATGTCGGCTCTCCTGCCGTCTCGTGAGGAATGTTGCTGACTGCTAAAGCGGCATTCCATCAGGCAGCACGTCTGTGATGAGTGACTAAGATGCGATGTGACTGTAATGCGTAAGGGGCCTGCATTTCTTTCTGTAGGTTTCTGGTAAAGGGTTGTCAAAAAAAAAGCAGCGATTCCCTTTGTCTTCTCATGAAAGACCTTGAAACAGCTGTGCTTTTGGAGGACAGAGCACAAAGCCGTTTTTTTTTTTTTTTTTTCCCAACGACTCGAGAAGTGTTCGTCGACTAACGCGCAGTCAAAACCTGTTCTGATGTGTTATTTGTATCATGCTAGTCCTTAAGCTGCAAATATACTTCACTTTTAGCACAGGTACAGTACTTGAGCTTGCAGCTGCTACGTGAGCAGCATTGTTCATATAACATTATGTTCATCTGGAGGATTAAAAGCAACATGGCACATCAAAGCCAAAACATCAACAAGTCTAGCTGTAATCTTTAGTGATTTTATGTACACCAGAAAGGTTAAACACACCGACAAGCTCCGTTCATCTTTAAAATGTTGATCATGATTTGCAAAAAAACACCCGCCTCTCTTACAGCAAGATTTTCAAAAGGATTTATTAATCTAGAAACCCCCAGAGGGCTTGTTCTCAAAACAGACCTTTCAGCAGGTTTAAGGTTCTGTTTAAAAAAAAAACAGTTGATTTTAGTGCACAATAGCAGTCTAGCAAAGTACATAAGTATGCAAATTGAGACACAGCAGCAGTTTGTTTATTCCGTTGGGGACACGGTGTCACATGGTCTCCTACTGCTTTTACTGTTTACACATACTAATCACCGGCCTGATCATCTGTCATCATCTGCATCTGTTTCTCACTGCTTCATGCCTTACGTTAGATGCTTTTTATGTTTGAATGATTCGTAGGTCAATGATGGTTTTCTTGTACAACCTGAATTCCTGGGAAGGTTGGGATGTTTTTTTTTTTTTTTTTTAATAAAATGAAAACTAAAAGACTTTCAAGTCACATGCGCCAATATAACATAGAGAACATAATAAATGTTTAAACTGAGAAGTTTTACAATTTTATGCACAAGATAAGCACATTACAAATTTGCCTGCTCCAGGTCTCAAACGGGCTGAAACCGCAAGAGATTTTGAAACGATTTAGTTTGGAGAACATCTAGCATCAGGTCTGTGACGTGATGAGCTATTTACAAAACGTCTTCTACTTCACTTTTCTACTATTCAGGTTGTATGACATGCAGGCGGCACAGCGGCACAGCTGACTCAGGGACCGTGTGTGTGGCGTTTGCATGTTTTCTCCACGCTCGGAGGGTTTTCTCCAGGTACTCTGGTTTCCTCCCACAGTCCAAAGACATGCAGATTGGCTAATTGGCGTTCCCTAGTTGACCATAGTGATTGCCCTGTGATTGATTGGCACTCTGTCCAGGGTTTACCCTGTCTTGTACCCAGTTACCTGGGATGAACTCCAAGCCCCCCCTGTGACCCTGTACAGGATAAGTGGTATAAAAGATAAATAAAATGTACGACATCCAGCATTGTCATCATTATCTGACTCGGTATTAAAATATCAGAACTGTTCTGGTGTTCTAATTAGATTACTGTTTATAAGAAGTGCTGGAGTCTGTCAAATTTTCCATAATTGGTAATCGGTTCGAGTAAACCATTGTTTGATAGTTTGGGTTTTATCAGGTTTCTCAATCAAAAACAAATCAAAATTGTGGTACATATAAGTATATTACAGTAGGTCTTTGGTAGATATAAATGTTCCTGCTCTGCACACTGAGCGTGAAGTTTGTCAACCAGAATGTCAGTACAACGTAAGTAATTAGTGTCAAATCCCACAAACCCTCGTTCAGCTGAGACTCGTATGAAGCTTCTGCAGTCCCACAGAGCTAAATCAAGTTGAACTTTTTTTTTTTTTCTGGGTTTGCCATACACCTTCTATATGGCTGGTTCCTGGTTAGCCATACACAACAATGTTGTGAGTATGCACAGTTATCGGCATTGTACACATGCACGTTTCTGTAAAAACATGCAATGTGGCACGATTTATGAATTTTTAATGATTAAAATCTATTACCATTTTCTATAATGGACAGCTTGAAATTCACAGGAGATCAACTGATTATTGTCTATATCATGGAAGTCCGTCCCAACAATATTTATAGTCATAATTCAAGCTTGCATCATTAAAAAAAACTGTCAAAGGCACTATTTTAACTTGACATGAAAAGTGATTATATACAGTCAATATGATAGCCTTTATAAACGTCTGTGCAGGATTATACCAGTTATCATTGAGGGCTTAAGTAGAGGTTATTTTAAGACACACAGCGAGCACCGTCAGAAAATTATTCCAGTGCAAATTGTTTAACATTTTTATTGCAAAAAAAAAGGAGACAAACAGGAATAAGAAGGGGTCATTTTTTGTTTTCTGTGATCCCCAGTGCATATCCTGGGCTTTGTAATGATGCTGCGATTCTGCGTCTGGTTTATCTCTGCGCTCCAGCCCGCAGTGTTACTCCAGACATGGACTGACAGCTTTGATTGGATTCATGGAGATGGCGATCCAGCAGTGACACAGTGTGAGAGAAAGAGAGAGAGAGCGAGAGGGAGTGGAAGAGAGAGAGAGAGAGAGAGAGAGAAGGAGCATATGGCCTTGTCTGATTGCAGATAGAGAAATGTAGACAGATGAGGACTGAGCGAACCCTTGGAGATTCGCCCAGCCTGACCAGCCATCAACTTCGCACTGAAGTGAAGCTGGCTTTTATGTACACTCTTTCACATGATTCCTTATATCTCCTCAAGGCTTTTGCTCTCAATTCTCTCTCTCTCGCTCTCTCTCTCTCGCGCACGCACTCATTCTTACTCTCTGCCCCAGATCGTCACTTCTCTTGCCAACCCTTTCTCAGTGGTTAAAACAACCTTCATCCCTTTTCTCTTTCTTCCAGTTTAATAACAGTATAAAGTATTGTGTGTATACATCATTCATATCATTCTTAAAGTTAGCAAATCCAGTGTAGAAAATCAGCTCGGTGCATGTTTCTTTTTAGCACGGTGGCTTTTGATGTACTCCTGCATGCATGTCATGTACAGTATGCATATTTCCTCTTGCAGTTTTTTAATCAGTATTCTTTAACTGGGCTGCTTTTTGCATGTACAGGAGAGGACCAGATGTTCCTGATGTCTATGAAATGTGTGTAAAAACATATTTTTTTTTTTCTTCCCCTGCAAAGTTTTAAGACTAATGTCAGGACAAGCGGGAGGTATATTAGCTACAATAGAACGACTCATCCTTCCAGCGCTATACTGTACATGAAACTGCCAGGAGCTGTAAGAGAGGTGGAACGTATTTTGCTCTGCACAAAGAAATCCAGGCAGAGAAAGATATGTGAATAGCAACAGACCTGCTTCGAGCTCACAGGAGAGTCACAGATCCGCTCTCGTCAGTCGAGCACCTGCTGTGGAAGTTGATAATGATTACTTATGCAACATGCATCCTACAATTCCTACAAATAGGCTTACTTTTATACTTTTTTTTTTTTTTAACATACAATTATTTTTAATCAGGGATACGTTTCACCGCATAATTGACGGTTATTGACAAAGTTCTAATAATGACATGTAATCATACCCACTCACCAGAGAGCACAAGGTCTGAACAGGAAAGTGGATTTGTTCAATATATCCATTAAAGCACTGGCCCTGTGTTGTCTGTGTTTTATTTATTTTTTTCTTTCTTTCTTTTTTTTTCCTCACTGGCAAGCTCAGTGCTCATGCCCATCTGAATGGAGAGCTTTCATTTTTTTTTTTTCCCCTCCCCATAGCCCCAAAAAGCAGCTCGTGCCCTCCAGGCTGCTCAGCTTTCAGCACCATGAGTCTCCAGGCAACCGGCACAGCCGAGGCAGGCGTATTAATAAATATTCCTAACACTACCCGCAACTTCTCGCTCAGTGCAGTTGCAATGAACTAGCTAAAGTATAGATACGGTACTGAGACGTTACCGACTTGCACTTGGTCATGGTGTCTGTCTGTCTGTCTGTCTGTATGTATTTATATACGTCTGTCTGTCTGTCTCTTCTCTTTCTCACTTTCTCTCAGACAGTATCTTTTGCCGTGTTTTGTTCCCAGCTCTCTGCCTTGACGAATACCTCTGCTCTGCTGAGCCTAGTACATGATACACACTGCTGCTGCCTCTGACAGCTTAAACTTGCTTAAATCTGGACCTCAGCCAGCTGCTTCCCAACCGGGTCTAGAGAACAAGTGCTCAGAGATTCAGATCGTGTGTGTGTGTTAAACCCGTTCTTTCACTTTTTTACTGATTCCTTATTCCTGTGCAACTTTGTACCGCAACTTTCCAGACTGCAGGAGGCAGATATTTTGTGGTCTAATTTAGAGCACATTGCATTATCCGGGATATACCACACACACTCGCATTAGCACTTTGCATTTCGCCGGATAGGAAACGATATAGCATTAATCATCCCTGAACAGATCGATTTGACTAACAGGATTACAGTGTTATTCTGAGCTCTTTAGAGCGGCTTCATTTGTTAAGACCGAATTACAGCACCAGTGGAAGTAAGACATAACACTCACAGTAGGACACCCTGCTCAGTACGTGACACTTAAATTATCTGTCGAACATGGGTTTTTTTTTTTTTGTTACAGGTCCAGATTTAAATAATAGTTACTAGAATTAGAAAAGTGTGAGGTGAACACAGTTATAGCATAGCATAGCATAGCATAATCCTATTCGTCCACACTGTATGGTTTGAAGGACTTGGAAATGCATCCATGATCTTCTCCCATCACTCTGGAGTATTAAAAATCAGACACTTAGTCACAGAGCCGATGAATGTGTGAAAAAGCAGCCCTAATTCAGAGACTTTTTTTTTTTTTACATGGTGCATAATAACTGCTATAATAAGAAATTATAAAGAAATGCAGTAATAAAATAATAATAATAATAATATGGATATGTTTTTGATATGTTTTGATAAGAAATGTTATATAAAATACAGTATATCGTTCATGGCGGCATGGGGTTAATACTGTCACCTTCCACCTCCAGGGTATGGGTCTGGTTTCGATTCCCGCCGCTAGTCTGTGTTCTCTCTGTGCTTGTTGGGTTTCCTCCAGGTTTCCTCCCACAATCCAACGACATGCAGATTAGGCTGATTGCCGTTCCCAAATTGCATGTAGTGTGTGTTTATGTGTCACCTTGGAGCTGTGAGCCAGTAATGCTATACTGTATATGATGTAATCATGCCTACTACATTCATGTACCGATTGAATATTTTGTTTTATTTAAATGGCTTAGTGTTATAAAAGGAATAGTGCTGACGAGCTGTAATTTAATGGGAAAACAACATAAAATGTTTCAACAAAATAAAATGGATAAATCAGTATAGATGATGAATGAGCGAGTGAGTGACAGATCACTAAAGAGATCTCAGTTTTACCTCCTGTTTATAAACCTTATGCATTATGTTTGCAATATTCACCTTTCTTGATGTAATTAAATTCCTAACTACGACTGCTTAGATGTCATCGTGACAAACGTGCTTCTTTCTACAGTACCGGTTCTACAGCTAGATAAGGGGTAATTCCCGAGAGCGAGGCTGTGTAATCACTGCACTGGTGCAACAAGCTGGAGAGTTTGTTTAGCCGTTGATTGGAGTGATAGTGTTTGAGAGGGACGTAAGTGTGTAATCATGCTGGAACTGTCTTTTTCTCTCCAGATATCAACATGGCCGGAGAGCCCAAACCGTACAGGCCCAAAGCTGGCTCTAAGAGACCCCTCTCGGCCGTCTACACGTGAGTGACGCTGCTTCTTTTCACTTTGATCTCAACAGGTTTTTTTTTTTTTTTAATGATTTTTATCATATCATAATTGCATATGGTTTTTTTTTTGTTGATGTTATTTTGTTGCTACATTTTCTGGAAGCTCCTCATTTTTAAATTGTATATTTTTTACTTTCTGCATTTTTTTTCCCTTTAACATCACTATGTTCAGTAAATTCAGTTCTGTTTTCCTTGTACAGCATGTTAAACCATATCCACTGTTATTTATCTGTACAAATGTCCAGTAGCATGGACTGGATCTGATGCATTAGTATCCAGTATTATATGTCCATATTGTTTGACTTTGAAAACTTGCTTTTATCTCAGCGAGAGGATGGAGAAGGGCAGATTAACATCTCAGATAGAGATAACGGAATAACACAAGTCAGCACTTTTTTCATTACTCTTCAGGAATCAGATAATACACAAGCCGTGCGCCTTTGTCCTGCTCTATTGCATGATTATCTACAACGATCTATTCTCACATTTGCTGAAGCAGCATTTGCAGCACAGTGTGTCGTAGCGGTGTGTATAGAGATTACTGTGAAACACTTTGCTTTACGTTTTACCCTGAACAGTGTGAGAACAGGAAAATTGTTGGACAGGTAGAGATTATACTGTAAGTTAGGTACAAGGCAAGACAGTGTGGTTATACTTGGATTCTGCAGAAAACCTTCACAAAAAAGGTTTGTGAAGTTTTTTTACAATGGATTTTCAGATAACTATGATATTTGCATTGATTCAACCATTGCATTAAAACAACCATTTTTCAGCAAACAATTCAAATTTTATTTATAAAATGCATTAAATAATCTGAGCGCATCTATAACAAGGGTATTTGTCTCAAAACAGGTTTACAGAAATCAGAATGTAGGAGTAGACCAAGACAAGTCCAAAACATGGTATCAGTGCTAAAAAGTGTCTCACTTAGGGGTGCTGTCCGTACCTTTTTGGAATTAAAATCTCTCAATGTCATTTAGATTTCACATGAAAAGACATAAACCTGAAAAGTCTATAAACCTGACAAGTGTATTATTCGAAAATGCAAATTTGTTAAGAAATTGCAGCATGGATTTGACATGGTTACAGACACTACAGATTTATTTGGAGGAAAAATATTCCTTAATTTTTATTTTTTTTGTCTTTTGCCTGTTCTCTTTCATGGGTCACCACAGCGAATCATCTGCCTCCACCTAACCCTATCATCTGCATCCTCTTCTCTCACACCAACTAACTTCTTGTACTCTCTCACCTCATCCATACAGTAAATCTCCTCTTTGGTCTTCCTCTAGACCTCCTGCCTGGCAGTTCCAACCTCAGCATCCTTCTAC
>JAQQZT010000033.1:29306585-29322957 GCA_030068275.1 Clarias platycephalus | reverse complement strand
TGTGTGTGTGTGTGTGTGTGTGTGTGTGTGTGTGTGTGTGTGTGTGTGTGTGTGTGTGTGTGTGTGTGTGTGTTCCGCAGAGCTGAGGAACATGTCGGGGGATGGGTTCTTCTTATATGAAGTCATACTTGAGAAAAAATCTAATTGGCTTAGTTAAGCCCTTGTCAATACACAAATGCTTTTTGTAGGTAAACACAGTCTGGAGACACATTTTAATGTTAAAAATGGCTAAAAGGTCAATTTTGCGTAATAAGGCCTGTTTAATTGGAGGTAAATTGTTGTAAATAGTAAATGTGGTCCTATACATGTAAATTATCAGGTGAGTCATTCATGTGTTTTGTATGTGTGTCTTTCCAGTGGATATGAATTTGACTATGACTACTACCGTGAGGATTTCTATAATCGGTATGTATTCACTTTTGCTATACCTCCATGTTAGAACATGCCGGCCTTAACGCGATTCTAGATAATGACTTGTTTAAGCATTTAAAACTGCTAATGGATTGTTCATCCAACACGTGATGCATCTGTGCAGAGTGTCTAATAAATGGCTTTCTTCATTATTATTGCCTTTAACAGAGGTTAGAGGTCAAGAACAAGACAAAGAAGAAAAAAATAGCACAGCACTTAGTGTTGGCATTTACAGAGTGTGTGACTGACTTCAGTCTCACTCAACCACATATTTTTCTTTGGGAAAAAAAATCAAATCAAGTCAAATCTTCTGTAAAAATCCATTAGAATTGACTGAATAGACCATATCCTTACACTTAATGATGGCATGCTCCCCCCATCCCCCCACCCCCTTAATTTCCCTGCTTATGATGAAGGCTTATGTCGGTGGAGACATTTTGCTAAATGTCAGCCAGGCCAAGAACCACTGTGCAGAGAAAGCACAAGTGTGTGTGAGTGTGTGTGCAGAGCATATAGTTCAGTCTGACATTTCCCCGTGTCTCTGTTCTCTCCTCGTTCATTTGAAGATTCTTGAAAACTACACCACTGCTGTGAATTCAGATCGACTGAAGATATGTGCACAGCGAACAGCCAGTGCATCCAGACTTTTTTTTTTTTCTCTTTCTAATATAATAATTTATTTCGAGTCACATAGAGAGATTTGTTCAAAAGCCTTATTCAGAAAAATTCTGCTATTGAGACATCAAAGATTGACTGTGAAGTCTGCAACAGCGCTTATGTATTCTGAAATCACTGAGCTAGTGCTTATCTGGTTAAAATGGTACAATGCAGTGACATGTACGTACATGCTGTTTTAATAGAAAATAAAGTCTGCACCCAATCTCCATCCTGCATAATGCCTGCATAGATTACGCAAAGCCTGTTCAGCCCGGAAGGAAATCCAGCTCTAACTATGTAATGAGTTGAACAGGATGTGTTGGAGAAGTAAAGTAGCTAAGCTGTGCCATGCATACTGTACGTGCTGATGTGAGATCACTTTTGTTTTGTGCACAGGCTCTTTGACTATCACGGACGGGTGGCCCCACCTCCCAGGGCTGTCATCCCTCTGAAGCGCTCGCGTGTCGTGGTGCCCTCAACGCGGAGAGGAAAGACTTCCTTCTCCATCAAAACCTCGACCTCTTCGTCCTCACGGCCACCTTCATCCTCCTCCTCTTCCTTTTCCTCCGGCCTCAAGTGTAAGTCCAGATGGCAGAAACGAGCTTCCACACTGCAGAGACCAAAACATGATTTGCAGGCCAAGTTTAAGACTTTGAACTACCATTCCACCATAATAAGCAGCGTTAATTTAAGCAGGAGTAGCAGCTTTTGAAATAAGACCTTTGGGCATTACTTTAATTACATCATCTTGGGTATCGTCCAAAAGTCGTATTAAAAAATGTGGAAACATTCATTAAATGGGTCATCTAATCCAGAGGAGAGGAGTCAATATCCATGCTTTTTCATTTTTCGGAGGAAAGCCAATGTAGATTTGCAAAGCTATGACTCAAGCAGTGCTAGTATTAGCACTTACCTAATTACTGTTCTTTAGTACCGCCAGCTTTATTGCTCACTGCATGAAATCGGTGAAGTGAATTTTTTTATTGTTGCATACGGTATATAGGATGTCAGTTGAAATAGGACAGGATGTGCAGGAAGTCTCTCTCTCTCTGTCTGTCTCATTCTATGCAAATTGGCAAAAAAGAAAATGGATTTTTATTTTATTATTTATTTTTTATTCACGTCATTGGAGTTATGTATTGATTTCTCTCAAAGGGGCGAATGCATGGCTGTCGATGTCATCAGCCGGCTCTTGGCTGAAATTGTCACTTTGATTCGCAATTGGGTGTGCCACATTTCCCGACGGTGATTTATGGAAGGCAGAGCATGCCACATTCCATATGCCTGTAATTTACATTCAGTTGCGCAATTTTCAATTCTCATCTCCAGCCCGTAAGAGCTAAGCGGGCTGGGTGTGCTCTCTCTCTTCATCTGGAAGTTAAGCCTGGAGATTACTTTTGTGTTCGACTCTGAGCTCTGTGTACGGTGACTTCTCCGGGGCTCGGCGCATATTGTAGCAGTTCATTCGTAAATAATAAAAAAAAAAAGAATAATGACTGCATGCACAAAATATACATTGTTTGCTTTTATTTTTATCTCTTCGGAGCTGACATCTGTGTCCACGAGAATCGTTCACAGTCGGTCCCAGAATAAAGATTAAAGCCTAGAGAGTAGCCATGGGGGTATTAAAGAAGTCGAAAATTAGCACTGAGAATTTTCCCTTCTGCAAGGACCTTTGTTTTTCTTTTTTTTTATTCTGCAGATGAATTCCACACTGAAACGGAGATTAAACGGTGAGAGATTGTTGTGTTTATTATCACTGAATCCGTACTTCTTTTGAAGGCGTAAACAAAGGCACTAGGCCTTAATGCAGCAGAAATTAAAATTTTTCTTATCACACAACACTGCTTCTTCTGTGGCTTTAGGCTATGGGCTGTCTGATTCTGTAGCTACATTAAAGTACAAAAGTTGCCATATAGTACAAGTTTTAAGTTTCACTGCTTTATTGATTAAAAATAATTAAAACCATGCAGCTTTTATTAAAAGAAAAAAATCTAATGTTTTTCCTTTTGGTTATCGAGGTTACGACTATTGTAGACAGCGAATGGCTTAAGTGGCATCCTTTGACGTTGGTCTTTTGTAAAAAAAAAAAAATTAAAAAAAAACTAAAACCCATTTTATGAAAGCAGTATCCTTCCTGGTGAAGGAAGTATTTATGATCCTTTAAAGCATTTTATATTATTTGATGAATCTACACACACACACACACACACACACACACACACACACACACACACACACACACACCTCTGATATGCACATCACTGATATTTGAAAAATGTGTCCTTCCCTGATTCTGAGCGGTCTGTGGACAGAAGAGAAGAGTAACATCACCTGATCTCATCCTCTTAGAAACAAAACTACACAAAATTGGTCCTTGAAGACAAGAACCCGGTCCTTGAAGGTGCAAGGCACGCAGTGCTAACCACTACACCACCGTCACCGATGTTCTAAAGTGTGATTATAAAGTAAATCTCATAGGTTTCTCAGAACCTCCTCCATGGTGTATTATCCTCACTTAGTACCAGAAAGAATTTAAAACTGCTTTCATCCCTACAGTATTAATGTCAGTTCCGGCAGTGGCGGTTAGACAGTTCTGCCAGTCGCGGAAGGTTACTGTACTGTACATGTTGGCGGAGTAAGATAACCGTTTAAACAAACCGATCATAATCTGTTGGTAATAAATGGTGTTTGTAGAAGTGTTGTATAAAAGCAATATCACACTCAAGGTTGTGCTGAATACCAGAACTTGTGACTATGATCGTATCACAGCCATGCCGATATTTAGTACAACAGCACTCCCTCTTGCTTAATTATAACTGCATAAACAGTCGCTTCCTTTGTACTACGAAAGCAAACTTTGCTTTACATAAATGTTTTTATACGATTAACGAATTGCGTTTTTATCCTGTTTATTGTCAAAAACACGCTGGTAGATTAATGACTCTAAACTGCGGTGAGGTGTCAGTGAGTATGTGAATGGGTGAATGAGCTTTGTGCCCTTTAGATGGAATGGTGTCACAGCTCAAGGTCTGTACTGCAGTGCAGTGGCTTATCTATCTTCCAGGTGTACACAGATGTGGTTCGAACAGCATTGCGGAGTATGAGAAGGTCACCTCACATAATGAATCGACTTGATAACTGATAGTTTGTTTTATATTTTAATGATGGATTCGATTGGAACTGAAATAGAAGTGATGTACAATGCACCAGAGCTTATTTGATGCTTAAAATCATTGAGTAAATTAGAAAAAAAGAGGCTTGTGGTTGTTTTTGTTTTGTTTTTTGGCTTGGAAATGTGATTAAGTAAGAGTACAAGTATTCATTTTTAATAACACTCAAAAAAATTATAAATGCCACTAACTAATTCTAAAGTCTAATTACATTACAGTCATTTGTTCAATCCGTCTGTTTTTTAAAGTCAGTATGAGAATGGAGGAGCAGAACCAGCTGTTCCCTTTGTATAAATGTTCCAAATACAAATAATGTTTTGACAGTAGCTCTTTTCTGCGTGTTTCAGACAAATTAAAGCCTTTTATCACATAATTTATGTGCTGTCCAATCAAGGACCTTCACACATTCCTGGGCTTTACGAGTTTAATAGGAGATTTATTTACAGATCCAGTCTCGACGGTGCTCCTCGTCCACATTCTGCACCTGGTGACCTCCACTGCAATTCGCATGTGAACGAGACAAAAGCATTTCTCAAATGATTTGCGTGCTTTATTCAAGATCAAACCCATCGAGGTACTTGGAACCAACTTAAGAACGAGCAAAAGATGTACTGTATAAGCATGTGTGTTTAAATATACGCTTTACTGATCTGTAGGACAGCTGTAGGATGGTGATGTTGAGTGACAAGCTTCTTTAAGAAAGCCCCCAAGCAACCTCGTGTCTCACAGGTCTTGGGTTGCTAGTAGAGCATCTCTTCTCTCTCAGATCATCCAGATGACACTGAATCCTTCTGAAGCATGTCACAGGCCATTTCCGTATCTGACACTGATGTAGCATCAAAGGCGTATTTCTACTCTGTTTCAGTGACACAGTCGCTGCACGCCTACATATGATCACTGTCATCACCCCGACTGCAGTCACAGGCAGAGGCATGACTATATATTTTTCCCTTTTCCTTTTTTTTCTTTTTTTTTTTTTTTTACTCTATATTAATCTGTTACTTCCAAGCTACTTATGTGCACTGTGTTGGCGGAGGATAAAAGCTGACACTTGATACTAAGCTGACATCAGTGGACCGATACACAGGCCTGTTTTTAGCTGATGAGAGCTGCTTCAATTTTTATCAGACTAAACTGGCAGATGTTTTTTTACATTGCGATTCATGGAAGTAGTCCGGGGTTTTTTTTCAAGGTGTGATGTACAGTACATGAGCAAAGGGTGCTGGAAACATTCCTCAGGGATTTTGGTCCATATTGATATGATAACATCATGCAGATTTGTCGGCTGCGCATGTCCAGTCACATGATGGACAAATCGATCCATCATGTGACTCTCCCGTTCCCACCACATCCCAAATGTGCTCTATTGGATCGTGACTGTGGAGGCCATTTGAGTCCAGTGAACTCAGTGTCATGTTCAAGAAACATGTGTCTATAATGTGTTTAGCTGTGTGACATGGCGCATCATCCTGCAGTTAAAAATGTCCAGGGATGGACATGATCAGCATTTAAACAACGGTACCAAGGGGCCCAGAGTGTGCCAAGAAAACACCCCCACACATCTATTACACCATCATCCTAAACCGTTGATACGTACAAGGCAGAAGGGATCCATGCTTGCATGTTGTTTACACCAAATTCTAATTCTACCATCTGAATGTCGCTGGAGAAATTATCTATCAGGAGTGTCATCCAATGTGGCCTTCTGCTTCTGTAACCCATCTGCTTCAAGGTTTAATGTGTCCAGAGATGCTTTTCAGCATAACAAGATGCTATTTGAGGTACTGCTGCCTTTCTGGCCGTTCTCCTTTGACGTCTGGCATCAGCAAGAGTTTTTGTCTCCCAGAGAACTGCCGCTCACTGGATATTTTCTCTTCTCTGTAAAACCCTAGAGATTTTTGTGCGTGAAAATCCCAGTAGATCAGCAGTTTTGGAAATACTCAGATCAGCCTACGTGCCAAGTTCGAATGCATTTAAATCACCTTTGTTCCTATCATGATGCTCGGTTTGAACTTTAACAGATCATCTCGACTACGTCCACATGCCTAAATGCATGGACTTGCTGCTATGTGATTGGCTGATTTAGATATTTGCGTTAACAATCGGTTCAGCAGGTGTACCTAACGAAGTGGCTGGTGGATATATGAATCCCACAGTGTTTTCAGTTTTTTTTTTCTTCTAAAATGTTGGTTGGGGCGAGAGAGATGTCTAGCTAACAGTAATCCTTTGATACTGCAGTAAAACATTCTGACTGCTATTAGCTACTGTAGGCACCTCCAAGGCATCTCTTTGTGGTAGGTGACGTATACTGCAGACAGTACATGCATACTGCATTCAATGGTGAATTTTAAAATCATTCAACAATGCTGCCTGAGGAAATCTGATTCTGATCTCTGCATACTTAAAAACTGCTTACCAATCAACCATTTATGCTTTCGAAAAGAAGATATCGAATTGTACAAAAATGGGCTGAATAATTGTTGAACCTGTATCATTTTGTTTTTTGCTGCTGTTTATGTGAAAGAAGCAGAGGCGTACATTTTAAGTATTTTCACTACAGTATATGCCATAATACTAGTTGATGCACTTTCATTTATTTTACTGTCAGACAAATTTGGCTTTTTTTTTGTTGTTGTTGTATCGAGCCCTCCCCAAGAATGTCTGTACAGTCTGTTGGGATTAATGTTTTTAGATCCATCCCAGAGTGCTGCTTTGAAGAAACTTGGCAAACTTCCTTGCATTTACATTTATATCAACATCAAGTAATTTGACATACTGTAGACTTTTATTCCAAACAACCTCCAAAACATGCAAACACCTGAAGGATAAGTCTGTAAATCTATTAAATCTCTAAGGATTCACGAGGATTCATCATGCCGGTGCAAGAGGGTTTGATAGTAGTCTATAAATTATTGTAAAACCTCAGTTCATAACTTATACTGTAAATCCAGAAGTTTAGAAAACCAAGGACTAATACAAAGTCAAAGAGTGCAAAAGTCAAAGTAAATACAGAGAAATGCAGCACTATTTCACCTACCTCAGCATACAATTCCCTAGTATCAAAAATCTAGATTAAGATATTCTTCAGATCTATAACAAAACAGCATAACAAGTGCTTTCATACCCAGTAATCAATAACTGCCAAAAACCGCTGGCCAATTTATTATTATTTTTTCAAGCTGCTGAATGAAAACCAAGTCATCTTTTAGGTCTTTGCTTTATTTAGCTCTTCAGTCTGCTTTTAAATTATGGCCTTTTATCGATCCAGGTGTCTAGAAGGTTATAGCCCTCAATTCAGACCCCACTCAGGGAGTAGATTTATAAAAAATATCAGTCAATATTTCAAGATCTGAAGACCAACATTTATATAGTCTTTACCTCTTCAAAATCGATAAGGTCAACCAGACTCATTCTGTACCGTGTAAAAAAAATAAATCATTATGTTAATCAAATATGACCCGTTTCATTGAGGGATCAGTTCGTAGAGCAGATATTATTCTGAAGTATAAAGCTTGTTTTTCCTGCTTAAGGTTATTTTTTATCTGGGCTAAGCCAGTGATGATTAGGCTGTAAGAGTTGAATTAAAGGATAAGAGTTAAATTAAAACCCCTCGTGAATGAGGATCCAGCATGTGTGCTGTTTAGGAAGCCTAGATTTAATGAGGACTATAAAAAGCATGTATGGAAATAAGACCAGATGTCTGTCACATGATGATGTCTTTGATGTTGCTTGTGTTTCCTGTGCGTTTGCAGTGAAGACGGATCAGCTCCAGACAATCAAGCGTGAGCTGACTCAGATCAAGCTGAAGATCGACTCTCTTCTGGGTCGTCTGGAGAAGATAGAGAAGCAGCAGAGAGCTGAGGCGGGTAAGGAGGGGACGTGGGGACGTGCCAGAGACAAACAGGAAGATGGGGAGTAAATGAAGATCACATACAAGCAATCAATCTTTCTGACAGGCCAGGAGATATCAGGAGTGAGCGCTATGTCATAATGGTGCTTATGTGATAAAATGGTGATATGAGTGGGATTTTTTTTTTTATATATATAAAGAGCAAAAAGCAGAGGATTTGTGACTGAATGGGGAGAGGACTTCGTTTGGCTTATATGCATCCAGGAATCTCACCTCTCATGCCATATCAATTATGGAATACAAATATACTGTAAATAGTGTTTATTCCAATTTACAAAAATATACTAATGCATATATGCAGACTAATATTAAACAAGTATGTTAAAATGTTTTGGTAGCATGCTTGAATGTTCAAGGATAGAGAGAGGTATAGTACTGTGCAAAGGTCTTGATCCACCATTTATTTTTTTCATATTTTGCTTCCAAAGGGCCAGACTTTTTTTTTTTATGTAGTCTTGAGGAATATGCTTCAAGCTTAAAAAAAAAACTATAAGAACTAAAGAACCAGTGAGAAACAGGTGCAGATGATGACAGATGATCCGGCTGCTGGTTAGTATCCTGGTGATGCTGAGGTAGGAAGAGATGAGAAATGAGGTTGGTGCTGAGGACGTTTCATAAACAACCAAATTTTAAAGTGTATCTTTAGGCACGTTGCAGCATTCAAAGTAAAATATTTAATATATAATATGAGGAAATGAGGGGTGGCTCAGGACTTTGATTTACTCTTTAATGATAAACATTCCATAAATGGTTCGTAAGAGTGATGTTATTGAACTGATGATGGTGGACCACAAGAAAGGTGCAGACCTACATTATTTCAGCACCCTGGACAGAGTATCAAATAAAATCCTGGCTCTGTGGCAGAGCCAATTAGCACATTTAGATTAACTTAATATCATCCACAATTTACCAACTTTAGTTTTCTAAACACTGGATCAGATCTTACTGTAGCATTTATGGAAATGATTTAGCGGAAGGTCATCCGATCAGTGACTAGCAGCAGGGATCTCATTTCATAGGTTTCTTTTCACTATATTTACCCTCACTGGTCTGATCAGTGAAATGATTAATTAACTCCCTTTAAAGTCACATCTGTCCATGACCTTAATGGTAATCCGAAGCAGCAGTGCAAAACAAAACATAACCACTTTAAATGTATAATTATAAATCATTAATGATTGCACATTAAAAATGCAACTGCTGCCATTCAGTCATGTTAGCTACTTATCTAATCCTTTGTAGACATCTTTTTTTGTTTCATAAATAAGCCTCTGAATACTGATGAAACAAAAAAAAAAAAGCTTTTAAAAAACGTTACCATTAGTAGAACCCCTGTGGAGGAAAAAAAAAAAAAAAGTTTAACTGATGGCTAAAGATCAAACAGTCTGAAGGTTCAAAAGCCCAGTTTTGAGTTAGGAGTGAGCAGGATTAAATCCAGCTAAAGCATCTACTAGTTTAATGTAACCACAACATTTCACCCTGAATCACATTTTGGTCTTTGTAAACACACTGAAATATGTGAAACAGTGTCTGAAGTCATTGCTAAATATATAGTACCAGTCAAAGGTTTGGAAACACTTTCTAATTCCGAGGTCTTTTCTGATTTTTATTTCTTTCTACATTGTAAAACCATGCTGAAGGCATCCAAAAAATATGCATTTATATCCTTTGAACAGTTGATATTGAGATGTGTCTGCTACTTAAAGCCTTAATAATGGCTCTAATCTAAGGTGCTGTTAATTAGTGGTGATTTCTGAGGCTGCAGGAGAGGTAACTCTTGGTCTTTGGTCTTCATCAGAGCCAATTTCATCATGGTACTTGATAGATTTTTCAAATGCACTACTGACTTTTGTGTCTTAAAAAAAGAACCGGCTGTTGTTGTTGCTTAATTACCTAATGCCATATGTGTTATTTCATAGCTTTCGAAATCACCAGTATTATTGTAGAATGTAGAAAATAAATCATTAAACAAAAACATTCAATCAGAAGGTGTGTCCAAACTTTTGACTGTTGATAAATACATATGTATAATTTGTTATAATTAATTTGTAATATACTGTAGGGCGTCATAGTCACCCCAGAAGGGTTCGATTCCCACTTCAGGTCTGTGCACATGAAGTTTGCATGTTCTCCCCGTGCTTGTTGGGTTTCCTCTGGGTACTCCGGTTTCCTCCCACTGTCCACCGTGTACAGGATAAGCAGTGTAGGAAATGAGTAAATGAACTCTTAATATGTTTTATTGATTTTATTTGGTGTAAAAGTTTATTACTGCAATAAAATTAAGAAGACCACGCAGACTTCATAAATTAAGCTACTGTATGACTACCGCAGATGAGTTTTTTAACTATTATACCTTGGACACATTTCCTTCGAACAACTTTGTCTTTGTTATTTTTTTGTACGTAAAGCACACTGTGCGCTCATTATAATTTCATAGTCTCAATTTTGTGATGATGTGTCTCACTGGGACATAAAGCAGTGCTTCCAGTTTACTACTTTAGGATATGAAGTAAACAAATTAAAAGAATTGTTATTTTCCTGAGCAGTTTACTTGCTTATTCATTTCTTTCTAAGCGTTCCACTTTTTGTCACTGTAGGTATAAAATGATGGCAACTCCACATGGCAGGCGAGGAACCTACCACTAAGCCACCGGTGCCTTAATATACAGTCCAGTATTTTTTTATATAAAGACTTCTGCTGTTGTGTTATTCTATATAAACTTAAATAAAAAATAGTATTGCCTTATGTCTTGTATCAAATTTCAGGTGTCAGAAAAGGGGACTAGATATCATTTTCCATTAACTATTTTTTATTATTATTATTGTTGTTGTTGTTGTTGTGAAATAAACATGTTTGTCTTTAAAGGCAGTGGTTTAGACACACTGAAAAAAATTACTCTTTGATCAAACTCAAAGTGTCATCATTTTGCAGGGCATGTTTTTTTTTTATTATGTATTAACTTTTATTATTATTATTTAATTTTTTTTAGTTTAGAAAAAAAAAACGATCTGAAACAAGTTGATGCAATTTTTTGGCATTTTCAGAAATACACATGGGAAATTTTAATAATCTAAATGCGCTACCCAGAAATTCAGGTTAGGCACCTGCTTAAGTAGACTCTGAATATTAAGGAGAACTTAACCTGCATACTGATTGATTTTTTAAAACTTGTCTTTCTGACACTTGGACTATGGTCCATGGAAAAGGAAGAACAAGCACCAGGAGTCATACTTTTCCAAAGTTTCCCAGAGGTCTACAAAACAGTTTCATATGTCATGTCCCTACAGACTAATTAGCAGATTTGCAGATAAGGTCCTTTATCCTGGGAATGATTGATACAGTATCTGCTTTTTGTTCCAGCATGCCACTGTCAGCTCTTGTCTTTTTCTCATGCTATCTCTCTCTTTCTCTCCTTCTCTCAGAGGCTCAGAGGAAATATGAGGAGAACTGTGACTCACTACACGAGGAGTCCGTGTCGGAGACGGCAGAGAACTCGGCCGAGGAGGCAGGCGAAGGGACGCTAGATGCAGAAGCTGGAGAGATGACTGACGGAGGAGAGGATGACTACGACGAAGAAGGCAGCACTGATCTGGTACGGTCAGCTCCTTGGGGGCCAGAGAGATAGTATAGCCCTGTTCACCGGTGACAGCAGCAAGCGTTCGCTCTATTCCCCTCTATTAAACATAATGCAGTGGAATTATTCATGACTGTGGATCTGAGGGCTGTGTCAGAGATGTGTCACGTCTATCAATGCCACTTGGCACACAAGTAATTAATAGCAAGTGCAAAGTGCAGTCCGGCTGCATTAAGAGAGAAACAGACAGGGTGACTCTGATGCCGAGGTGTAGAGGAAATGAGCCAGGGAGTGCGCAGGCGAGGGAGTGGCTAAGTGTATAAGCGAACATGCAGATAATGTGGCCATGAAAGCAGTCATGCGCACATATTTAGTGTCTAATATATCACATTTTTCACAGCTTTTAATGATGATATCTTTGGAAATACACTAATAGAGTTATTTGGAGGCTCTTTTATTCGGGATAATTGAGCTTCAGCAGGCCGCCTGAAGTTGGAGGAACTCGGAGACGTGACTTCGTCTATCTCGTATTCACTCACCTACTTCAGAGGAATAATGACTGTCTCGCCTGGTTTCTGGGAGGCCACGAACTCCGTTATATTTATTAGCCCATTTAAAGGGCAGCTTTGAATGAATCACGAGTGGTATGAACACTTCTCCCTTTAATGGAAGATAATATTTTTCAGAAGCAGACTGTTCCTTCAGACAATCATCCTCTGTCAAGGTCACAGTCATCGCAGATAACAGATGGACTGAAGGGAGATGTCTAACTTTCTTGTCTTTGTCTGGAGAGTAGAGTATGTTGAATAAGGCTTTTTGTAATCTTGTTTTTTTTTTTTTTCCAGATAGAGAACCATGTGTCCGACATTGACAACTAAAGGTAAGATGATTGCATCTATGAATATTTATATACTGTTTTTCAGTCTGAGCACATGGGATTTAAATGCATATTGGTTTTTCACCCTGAAAACAATCCAAGAGTAGTGAACGGCATAGAGAATCAGCCAATTACCGTTACAGGCGGCACAGATGGGGAGAGTTTAGATTTTGCTTAATGAATATATAACAAACTAATTAGATCTAATTGTTTGGTCAATAAAACCTGCTGTAGTTGCAAAATAGCATACTTCATTGGTCAGTCTTTTTCCCTCTTTCATAACAACATTTCTCATGAAAAATATTTTACAGTATAAGTAATATTGAATGAGAAACCATGCCCTATGCAAAGTCTTTTTCTTTCGCCAGGCCATGTCGAGTGGGAAATCAACGCTGCTTTGTCACTGCAGTGTCAGGGGGGAAAGGAAGGATGAAATGAAACTTTGGAAAAAAGCTTCAAAAAAAAAAAAAAGAGGGGGAAAAGAATTAAAGAGCTGATAACTCAACTTTTAGAGAGATAATGAGAGCAGACGTATGATTGGTCCTGATGAGAGGCGAAGCAGAGCGCACTCACGGACAAATCTCTCACGGCCAGTCATCATCGATCTCTCAGCATTTCATTGGCGTCATTTGATTACCTTGAAATATTCATTTGTTCAGAGGATGGAGCTTAACATTGCTTGTATAGAGTGAAAATAAAAACAAACTCCTGAGACCTGATTATATGCTTTTTAAAGTGGTTTTACACATATACTGTATTATGATTTGTCGTGGCATTATACGATGCATAATCATGGTTCTTCATGTGTAATGTTTCAGCTTGAATATTTCAGCTTGTTTTATTTTCAGTAAATGTCTGACAACTTTTTTTTTATTTGTGTAATAAGCCATGTAAATATTTTGGCACTTCTGTATGTGTGTGTGTGTGGGGGGGGGGCGGGGGGGGGGTTGGAACATAATGTTAAAGAGTACAAATACAGTGCTGTTAGTAAGACTGAAGAAGATTTATCGTCATTCATCACCTCATGCATTTCTTCCTTTCATTGGATTTTCCCGTTCTGCAGTAGAGGAAAGCAGATGCTGCGGTAGCTGCGGTGGCTTCCCTGAGGCAAACACTGCCATGTGTCTGTTTGCACTCATACTCATCTCTCTTTCTTTCTATCTCTCATTTCATCTTTGTCCTTCGCTCATTCCGTCCTTCCTCCTCTTTGTCATCAGCCCCCCCGATCTCATTCCCGTTCTTTTCTTCACCCTCTCACAGTGCTGGCTGTGTAATAACCGCCTCAGGTGTGCTGCCCCCATTCCAGCTTTCAGCAACTGCAATAATATTTACTTTAATGTTCTACTGTTCACACCTCATTAATTCACTGATGTGCAAACATTCGGCTGTTTTTTTTCCCCCCGAACCAGTGCTGCACATGCACTTAAATGACAAAACCCCGTTCAGTCAGTCCAGAAGACTAGCCCAAAGACTTTCAGCACTGTACTGCCATATTACATCTGCAGATCGGCCACACCTGTCCTGAGAAATATCTCCAAATTAGCTCGCTTTTGCATCATTTTTATGGACTAGTATGGAGTCTTGTGTTTGATTACGTATGTTTGTGTGCCATCGCATTGCAGCTTTCCTTCTTCCTTTCTTTCTTTCTTGTGCATACATGTCTGTATGAAAAGAGTCCATCAGATATGTTTATACACATGCATTTCCACTCGCAGCATGTTTAATGGATGATGAACTGCAGTATCACCTCATCTCAGTTACTCACTGATTCATCTCGGGTAGTGGACTCTATTTTTGTATGGCAAGTTTTGATGGTTCTGCTTCTTTTTTTTGTTACATTTTTGTTTTGTTTTGTTTTGTTTTGCGTTTTTTTTTTTTTTTTTCTCAATGTCCTAACTTTTTGTCTTGCATCTAACTTCTGTATAATGTACTCATGGAAAAATGAAGAATGTAAGGAAACAGATATTAAAAACAAAAAAACAAAAAAATAACATGGTTACAAACTTCAAAAGTAATTTCTCATTGTGGGCAATGTGTGTATATTAAGACTTTTTTTCTTTCTTTTTTTTTTTTAAATATAACATTTCAGAGAATATGCTATTATATACAGTCTATGATGAAAATTGGGTGTTGGCCCTAAGGACACGATCCTTTGAATAAAAACATGTATAGAAATGTATACTATTTGTAAAGCTATTTTTTATGATGAGCATGTTTATTATTTTAATGTAATTTCTGTTTCAGCTCAGTTGATGCATTTACTGTATGGCTTTAGACTTCATTGCATAGAGAAAAATCATTATTAAAATCAATGTATGTGATGTGATGGGGTTTTCTGTGCGGTTATTTTATATATACTATTTTTAAATTGTATAAACATGATTATGGCGCGCTAACACATCCACAGAGATTAATAAAACACACTGCAGATTTGACATGGAATGGTCAATGTCACGAAACAGTCATTAGTTAAAACCAGCTCCGGAATATTCCTGCATGGACTGTGATATGAAATCTGTGCAAGATCAGCCCTGACAGGAATAGGAAATTGGCCTTTATACAAAATATTAGATTGTCAATCTACGTTTTTATATTGTAGAGATTCAAAAAGTAATTATAGCCCCTGGATTTGGGCTCACTCTAATTTAAATGCTGCATATGTGTAACAGAGCATGTGAACTTTGACATTTATAACAACCATATTATTTTAAAATATGAGGAAGGAGTTGCCTTATGAATAATATCCTTATGAAAAATTACCATCACCATCTACCAGTACTACCACTAATATAGAGCACCAGTCAAAAGTTTGGACACACCTTCTAATTCCATGGTCTTTCTTGATTTTTATTTCTTTCTACATTGTAAAACAATGCTAAAGACAAAATATGCAACAGTCCCCTTTGAACAGTTGATATTGAGATGTGCCTGCTACTTATGCTCTGTAAAGCCTTCATAACATCTCTGGTGATTTCTGAGGCTGGTGACTCTAAATAAACTTCTCCTCTACAGCAGAGGTAAGTTTTGGTCTTTCTTTCCTAGGAAGGTATTCATGAGAGACAGTTTCATCATGGTGCTTGATGGGTTTTGGAAATGCACTTGACACAATACTGTTCTTGCTAGAACTATTCCAGAACAGCTGACTTAAATACCCATAATCAGTACTGTCCGAAAAAATGTCCAAAAATAAAGCACTAAACAAAGAGCATTGAATTACATGTGTCAAAACTTTTGACTGGGACGTTTTTATTTTATTTTTATATTTATATATTTATTTATTTTAGCACATGGGGGGGGGGGGGGGGAATGTGTATTATGTCTATGACAATGGTAGTTTCTATAGCAATGGAGTTTTTTTCTTTTTTTTCCTGGAGAGGTTGCTAGCCTGCTCATTTCTTATCTGGGGTTTTGAACTTGGCAGTGTTAAGGGCCTTGCCCAAGGGCCCAACAGTGCAGATCAGCAACACAGACCTCAACCACCTGAGATACCACTACCATAATAATAATAGTAATAATAATAATAATAATAATAATAATAATAATAATAATAGGAAGAAGAATAAATGATCTATGACTGATGACATTCACAAAAATGATCTCTAACAGCATCCTGAGATACAAGAAATCTTCTTAATGCAGTTAAGAGTGGCTCTTATTATCTATCTATCTATCTATCTATCTATCTATCTATCTATATATATATATATATATATACTCAGCAAAAAAAGAAACGTCCTCTGACTTTCAACTGTTTTTACTTTCAGTAAAC
>JAQQZT010000033.1:29291023-29302515 GCA_030068275.1 Clarias platycephalus | reverse complement strand
TGCACACAGAGACGGGAATCGAGCCTGGCCGGGAATCGAACCCGGACCCTGGAGGTGCAAGGCGACAGTGCTAACCATGCTCGAAACTATCACTGCTAATACTAGTAATACTATTGCTAGTACTTTTTGTTACGTAAGATATTGTTAGCTTTCTTAATCGGTGCAGAACTGGGTAGCTAATCAAAGTCGACTTCACAGCAAAGACTTGATACTGACTAGTGTAAAAGTCAGGCTTGCTTCTAAGCTGTGAAGTTTACTAATGCTTTGCCAGCTCAGTGATTAATGAACCTCTCTTTCTGAGCTTCCTAAATGATTTTTATGCCTTTCCCCTTCAATAAAACCGGCTTTGAGAAGTTAGGATGAAAAGACGAGAGAATAGATTTTACTGGATCCAGCGAGGACTCAAGGACAAAATTGCTTATTGATTTCTTTCACTTTGTCTATCACAGGAAAGGCTTGCGTGTCGACATCAGTCACAGCGATGCATTAGTCCATATCTCTCTGTAGATTGATCCTTCATGCGTTTGGATAGTGGCAGGAGAAGGCTTCCAGAGGTCACTCACTGACAGGCTGCAGTCGATAACCTTCATCACGTGCCAGGGTTTGCAGACAGATTTGAAGTTTGATAAACGTCAGTCGAAAGTGCTCAGTTGTAATCTTGGTTCAGACTACCAAGGTTACAGATATGCATTTATTTCGCTCTCTTTCTTCTTTTTTATTTCCATCAGTTTAAACTGCCAAACTGCCTTTATGAAGCTGTAGAATGTGATCATGAAGGTTATTCAGTTACAGCCTTCAAATAGTCTTTATGTAATCGATGCCAGCAGAGGAAAATGGAATAGCAGAGACGTTACTGAAGGAAAGAGGAAAGGCAGAGGTTGTGTAAGAGAGAGCGTCTAAGGCGAACATTACCCCCACTGAGCCTTCTTTTTTTTTTTTTTATGATTGCACTCTCTGAAAGACTCGCATTCACAGCTCACACACCATGGCAGCCTCCAGGATCCCTGGGAAAGTGATAGCTGAAAAAAAAAAAAAAAGCATAGTCAAAAAACGACCAGTGATTTCATTTATTTATTTATTTATTTATTTATTCATTTTCAGAGAAATGTCATTTTCCTGTCAAGCTTGTCTAGTCACCTGGTCAAGTCTCACTAAAAGGTCTTATCAATATTTGCAGAACGCAGCTGTTATTAACCACCTGGGATTTTTTTTTATTATTACAGTATTATTATTTTTTATTCTGGTTGTTTTTGCGGAAAGGGACCACTGGGTTTCACAAACAAGGCACACATTATGGATGGCCCAATTTGGTTTGGTGATTTGAAATGATACATATTAATTTCTCAGTTACAGGAGCATGAAATTGAATTTTGGAATTGAGGCTATTCAGCATGCAATTCCCTGACAATATCCATACACATTAGAAAAGAAAATATATGCACATTACTGAAGCATGTTTACAATGATGACATTACTTCATTAATGCTCCCGGATGCAAACTGATTAAATAAGAACCAGACCAAAGTAATCCAAAAGTTGCTGTGGATGTATAGACCATGTGTCATATATCAAATATATATTTAATTTCTTGTCTTATATAAGCAGATTTCTTTTTTTTTTTTACTGTCTTTTCCATTTTCATTATGTAAAAAAAAAAGTACAGTATTACATACATGTATTTTCCATAGTACAGCCAATTCTTATTCAGGATATTACAATATTAGGTGGTAATAAATGATCATTAATTTAAAATGCATTTATACATTTATAGCTTCAGTGCATTTGCATCTACATTATAAACAACAGTGCAATGAATGTACACAAAAATATCCAGGGTCGCCGGAACGTCTGGCTCTACAGACAAACAAGCAAATGCTGTAAAATTCTGCATGCACTCCACTATATAAAGAATCCTATCTTGTGTACATGAGACAGAATTCTAATCCATCTTCGGTTATTAGTTTTGAGGCCATGTTTGGTTTAAAATAAAAAGAAAAATGTCGAAATTCATATAAGGAAAAACCTCTATATCTATACTCCCGAGCCACCCTGTTTAATATGTGTATCTTATAACACGCTTTAAATGGACTGGCTGCTCAGCTGATGTAGGTGACAGCATTGTGGTTAACTTAATGTTTCAGTCACATCTTTTTCCTGTTTAGAAATCCAAATGACGGGGGAAATAACTAAAATCACTTTCCTTACATCTGAAAAGAATAAACAATACTTTGGCAAATCTAGTAATATAGTCCGTGATCCTTATACTTTGCAACAAATTGCTAAACTTGAAGAAAACACACCAAAGTTATGTTTTTCTTATATTCATTACCCAGGCGCTCTTCTTATTCTGGAGCATGTATTCATGTCTGGTGGTTAAATATGTAAAATATATAATATAACATATTAATATTCAGTACTGTGCAATATTCTTGAGCCACACCTCGTTTCTTCATACTTTGCTTCCAGGCTCTCTTGTATTTTTTTGTGTAGTCTTCTCCAGGACCCCTGAAGGACTTTTTTGCCTCTCATTTTTGGCACGTTTCTGTCTCCTATTTATAGTTCAATCCCTGTACCTGAGCAGTTTCCCATTATTGAATTTTTTTGTTTGTTTGTTAAGTCACACAGTGACCTATGAATCATCTAACTTAAGAAATGAACCAGTGAGAAACAGGTGCATATGATGATCAGGCCGGTGATAATGAATGTTGAGTGGTTGGAACAGATGAGAGGGGAAATGAGGTTGCTGATGAAGTTGTCACATAAACATCCAGTTTTTTAATTGTATCTTTAGGCACTTTGCAGCCTGTCAGAGTAAAATATTTGATCACAATGTTTTAAATTTAATCTACATCAGGTTTAATTTAATAGAGTCTGCGGGTTGTGGGTGCGATTCCTGCCTCGGGTCTGTGTGTGTGAAGTTTCCATGTTGTCTCCATGCTTGGTGGGTTTCCTACTCATTTCCCTCCAGCCTAAAGATTTGCAGAGTAGGTGCATCCCCACAGTTTTTCTACAGAAAGGAAATCACCGGGGGCCACAAAACCCTTCTGATATCTAAAATGACGATAACACTGCATATATAGCGTTTTTAACCTTTATGCTATGTATAAAAAATTATAGTGTGTTGCATTTATGAAATCAATGAACTGCTACGGAGAAAACGCTATTTTATTTCTGCATGTGACAAAAACATTTTGAACTCTGAAAAAAAGACAGAGTTGAAGGTTACTTTCAAACAAAATACTCAAAGTCTATTTGAGTCCTCCTCGTATTTATGAAATAAAATGCCAAAATGAAATTATCCACCTGCAGCAAATCAAAAATGCCGTCTGCTTCTGTGTGCTGTCATTCTTTTAACACGTGTACTGGAGCGTGCAATCAGCTGTCAACCTAATAAAAAACCTGCGTTCGAAAAGCCCAATAAATCGCATGCCGGTGGATTTTGCACATTAGCGGTTGTGACGCATATTTTGAGCGGCAAAAAATTTTACATGTTTATTTTAATGTTACAAGATCACCATAATCTTGAAATTTAGAATTACATTTAAAAAACTAACAAACTTAAATAAAATACATCTAAATTATTTATTTTCTCATTATTTATTTTCCAAAGCCAAAGGGATAAAAGAGCCACATGCTGGTTGCCGATCACTACTGTAGTGCATGAGGATTGAATCCATGCAATAGATTGGCACCAAAGTGTCCAAAGTGTACCCCGCCTAGCGCCCCGAGTCCCCTGGGATAAGCTCCAGGCCTCCCGTGAACCTGTACAGGATAAGCGGTATAGAGAATATGAAGAAATGAGGGGTTGCTTAATACCTTTGCACCGTGTATAAAGAGGAAAATTTCACTCTAATGCAATGGATATGTGACAAGTAAAGGTATTTTCTTCTCTTTTTTCTGTAAGAAACTGAGAAAAAGAACTCATGAAAGGGAAAGAAAGTCAATGCCAGCTACAGTAACAAACTAATTTTAAACTACTGTAATGTTAGAAAAACATTTAGCAATAAATAATCTTACCAGCTAGCTATCTTATGTAACTTATATAACTATTCTCTATCTTATATAACTGGATACTTTTCTGTTTGTGAAGATTAGAATAGAAATAAATTGTGCAAATCAGACTAATTGTCAGATGGTTCAGAAAACAAGACTATCTTTTAACTAGTGCAGCTATCTATTGTCTGACATGAAATAAAGTTCTCATTACAATCAGGAATGTAGTTTTAGGGTCCAGTGGTCCAATGATTTCATTAGCACAGTCAGTTACTAACTTAGACTCACAAATGGTTGCATTGTTATACCGTACACTGATAATAAATGAATGATAACAGCCCAGAAGCTAAAACACCATCATGTCCAACTCATCATGGTTCTAGTAGCATTTAAAACCCTGTCTGGATCAGCCTTTCTCAGTTGACATGCACCACTGATCTGACACTAAACGAGTCGGATTCGACAGTGATGTACAACTAGCAGCCCCGAAAGCACTCTTTCACACAACTTTGTTCACAATAGCTTTAAGGGCTTTAAAGGACAACAACAATAACTGGTGGAGGAGTTTATTTGGAGTGAGTGAAGATTTTAGAAAGCAATTTAAGAAACATGTGACGGACTTTATAATGCCCTATAGTGCCAATAAACTTTTACAGATAGGCTATTGAGACTATCCTATTGGGAAACATCACAGCCCTGGTTTGGGAACAGCACCCAGCAGGACGGGTGGAATACAAAGGCTCTACAGAGTGTGGTGTGATTCATCCTGAGCTCTCTGACCTACAGTGTACTATATCTACAGCAAGAGCTGGACCAAGGCCAGGAAGATAGTGAAAGATCTCAGTCACCCCAACAATAGACTCTTTTCGTTTTCGCTGGTATGCGTCAGCACTCTGAAGGACAACACAGAGAGATTTAGGAGGACCTTTCTTCATCCCGCAGGATCAAAACCCAAACATACTCACACATTCCTAATATTAAACAAACTTTTACCTCCATATGTATTACATTAGCTTGTTGCACACCATTCATGTACAGTGCCTTGCACAAGTATTCATATCCTTTGAACTTTTTCACATTTTGTCACATTGCAACCACAAATCTGATCTTTATGGAAGAGTTGCAAGAAGAAAGCCATCGTTGAAAGAAAGCCATAAGAAGTCTTGTTAGCATTTCCACGTGGATTGTCGCAAACTGCAAACAAAACTTCTTAGAACTTTCTTTCAACAATGGCTCCCTTCTTGCCACTCTTCCATAAAGGCCAGATTTGTGGAGTGCACGACTAATAGTTGTCCTGTGGACAGATTCTCCCACCTGAGCTGTGGATCTCTGCAGCTCCTCCAGATTTACCAATGGCCTCATGGCTGCTTCTCAGATTAATGCTCTCCTGTCAGTTTACTGTAGGTGGACGGCCATGTCTTGGTAGGTTTGCAGTTGTGCCATACTCTTTTCATTTTCAGATAATGGATTGAACAGTGCGCCGTCAGATATTCAAGGCTTGGGATATACAGTACAGTATTTTTATAACCTAATCCTGCTTTAAACTTCTCACCAACTTTATCCTGACCTGTCTGGTGTGTTCCTTGGGCTTCATGATGCTGTTTTTTCACTAATCTTTTCTAACAAACCTCTGAGGGCTTCACAGAACAGCTGTATTTATACTGAGATTAAATTACACACTGGTGGACACACATTATTTTAGATTTTAATTTATAAAAAGAAATTTAAACCATTGATCATTTCAAATTCTAATTTTATTCGTCACATACACAGTCATACACAGTACGATATGCAGTGAAATGCATTTTCCTCCCACTTCACAATTATGTGCCACGTTGTGTTCTTCTATCACATAAAATCCCAATAAAATAAATTTTCGTTTGTGATTGTAACATGACAAAACGTGGAAAGGTTCAAGGGTATTAATACTTTTTCAAGGCACTGTATTTGCACTGCTTTCATTGAAATGGGCACATTACTTTATGTTAGGACAATCATAACTGCTGCTGCCACTCGTCCTTTTCCTTTTCTAATTTAAATTTCTATACATTTTATTCTTATTTTATATTTTTTATATTTTTACCTTTTAGATTTTAACTTTAAGTGTAAATCTTACCAGGATGTAAATTTTATTTTAGTGTAGTATTTTTATTAATACATTAATTGATAGTTGTATCAAGCACTTTACTGCATGTTGTACTGTGTATGGTTATGTTGGTGATGAATAAAAGTTGAATTCGTAATATATATTTGAAAATGTTCAAATATGTTCTTCTGTCTTGCTGATTTGAAGATGAGATGCCAAATAAGCGAAATTGCATTGTGGAAACAAGTGAATCAATCTATGCAACCCCTAATGTGAATATTAATAAACCACCCTTAACTCTATTTTTAATTTTACATACCACTTGACTTGTTCAAACTATTATACATTTTACATTTTATATTATTTGTGAAAGTAGTTTTTAATTCTCGTTGGTACATGTAGCCAAAAGGTGCGGATAATAAACCATGGAAGTCGTAGACAGTCCTGCAAATCATGTACTGTAAGTTTCTCTTTATGTCTCCGCTTTAGAATAGCCTCATCTAATCACATCTAGTGCTCTATGTAGGGTTTAATTCATAATCCCTTGTTCCACACACCATGTAGTGCCCCTGATCAGGGATTATATAGGGATTTGGGATTCAGCCATGTGTCAGAAGCTAGTGGGACTAGCATCAGCGGTGTCTAAGCAGAGATGTGAGTCATGAACCTGTCAGCACACTGATGGAGGCTTTCAGTCATGTTAACTACTGTTGCAGTAATGACAGATCAAAACACAACATGGACGGTTCACAGGCAAATTAGAATGACTTGACTGAACAGACAAAGTGTTTTTTAAGGTTTTTTTGTCCTGAAAGGTCTTACATAATTTGTTTTGAATGTGGGTTTTGGCAGGCACCTGCTCTCTCCTCTTTCCTGTACTGTGGACCATCACTGAATCTTTTAGTTGTAGACAGTACCAGTCTACTTTCACCGATGTTTGTACATTTGAATGATATGACATTGATATGATGACATAATCTGTAATTTGGACTTTCATACAGTATTTTCGCATATATATGTATACATTGTTCCATGAAGGATATTTAAAATTTTACTTTAAATCAAAAATTTATATTTATATAAAAATATACTTTTGAAAAACATTTGCAACCTCCCATCCCCTAGTTGCCCATTCTACTGTTCTTGTATATCATCTAATATACATATAGTATATGCACTCACCATCCACTTTATTAGGAACAACCATACACCTGCTCATTTCAATAGCTATTCAGCCAATAATGAAGATACAGGTCAAGAGCTTTAGAGAAAAAATGGAGAGACTGATGAGTGTGAAACTCCCAGGGGAACAGCACTTTTTGAAATACTCAAACCGGCTCATCTGTTCAAGGAAGTGATATCACACCTTTTCTTTCTTTTTGGTGTGAATATTAAACATGAACCTCTTGACCTGTATTTGCATGATTTCTTTGAACTGCTGCAACTGGTGCTGCAAAAAAACCAAAAAACTGATGAGGTAGGTAACATCTTCAAAGTGAATGCCCCATGAATGCCAGGATCCAAGGTTTGCCTTCTTCCCAGAGCGCACCCTCGTGCCATCTCTTTTCTAGGTAAGGATGAACACAGACTCAGGCAACCACTTGATGTAAAGAAACGCATGATTTGCTAGATCAGACCACCTTCGTCCATTTGCTCATGTGCCCATTGTAGGTGCTTTCGGCGGGGTCAGCGTGGGCACTCTACTACTCTGCTCTGAATCTAGACAGCTCCATATGCAGCACGCCGTGATGCATTGTGTGTTCTGAAAAAAAAAAAAATTAAAGCCAGGAATAATTAATTTATTACATTTTTAGCAATTTGTGCTAGAGTATCACTCCTGTAGAATTTGAAGTGATGGACTAGCCTCTGCTCCCAACATGTATAAGTCAGCCTAGGATGCCCATGATCCTGTCGTTGGTTCACTCGTTGGTTTTTTCCTTGAACCATGTACTGTAGGTACAGTAGGTACTGTAGGTACTGTAGGTACTGTAGGTACAGTACTAACCACTGCATGCTGGGAATACCACACATGATCTGCCATTTTGGATATGCTCTGCACCAGTCATCTACTGTAGTTATCACAATTTGGCCATTTCCAACATCTCTCTGATACTGGTCTATTTTTTTCTGTTTTCACCACTTTTAGAACTGAATGTTCACTTGCTTCTTACTAGATCATACTCCTTGATTCGTCCCATTGTAACGAGATAAGCAACGCTATTTACGTCACCTGTCAGTGGTTTTAATGCTATGTCTGATCAGTGTATGTAAAACCTTAATTTTTAATGTTTTCACTAATTTACTGAAAGTAAACTGCTGTAAATTACTCCAGTAAAAGCCACCAATTATTGATGTTAAAGGTCTAATTTCTCTCTGAATGATTAAACCATGAACATGTCTTATGCTACGGTAAACAGCTGTGAGTGTGCAGATGTCAATTCTGCAATTAGAAGGCTTTGAGAAAAATAAAACTTCCTGAAGGTCAAGTACACCCTGGCCTTCGTTGCTGGCTTTAATTAAGGGCTATGGCACAGCCAATTTAGCTGCCTCCTTTGAAAAACAGCATCATCATCATCATCATCACATTTTACTCTCTCTCTCTCTCTCTCTCTCTCTCTCTCTCTCTCTCGCTCTCTCTGTTTGGCCTGTTTCTGAAAGCAGCACATTGGAGATGTGACTTGCCCAGACAGGTGCAATCAGCAGCTTGTCCATAATTATAAATCACAAAGATCAGTGGGTTGAGTCCTGCTGTGTGTACTCAAGGGCCCATTTTCATGTGAGTGGAGCACAGCACGGCCCTTTTGAGAGCTTTAACGAACACACGCAGAGGCTTTGTGGTCACAGAAAGGTATCAATTTGATGTTGACATGTTAATGGACATATTTTTCAGTGAGACCTGAACTTTCAGAGACCAATTTCATGCTATAGGTTAGGGGAAAGGTGCATGGATTTGTCATGTGTGGTTGCATGGGAAAACTAGTCACATGGTCAGATTTTGACATTTTCTTCTGTATGTAAGAGTTTCCTTAACAAAAATAGGTTTCTTATCCATACTGTATATCTCAAGCAGAACCAAATCCTGGCTACCCCAAAAAAACAACACTGTTGACAGATTTTTAAGAATTGTAAGTCTATTATCCTAGCATTGCATTGCATTGCAGCCAATGACTATAAGTTACAGTATATATAATATATAAGATGAAGTGTAGAAAATAGAGGACTTTCTCAAAGAACATTTTTCATTTGTTGCAGTTTACTTTAAAGCCTATAAAGAATCCATTATGGCAGGCAATCAAGATTAATCGCAGGTTGAGGTTTTAATCATAGGTTAAAGTTTTAATCAGCAGTTAAAACGAACTACTTGACATAACTTCTTGATTAGCTCTAAACTCCAGATAATCCAATTATTGCTTATTTTTTATAACTGTTCTGTGTCATGAACCATGGGCCACCACATTGATTTGTCCAGATCCATACACATTGTGTGAAGAAGGAAAAAAAAGTCCAGACATGGCCCATTTTACAGTCTGTCACACATCTCACCTTTTTCAGCAGTTTGTTGTGGCTGCACACTGCAACAGTGAATGTGCTCTGAATTACAAACACACTCTCTATGCCTGCAAAGTCTCTACACTATAACCTTGATTATCAGCATGAAGGGAAGACACTGCAGGGGTTGTACCAGCAAACATGCAACGATTTATGTCATTATTTGCTTTTGAGAGAATTTACACTAAACCCGAGTTTTTGAGTTTTTCATATTTTTTGCAATAAGTGAACTTTTTCATTGTAAATTATCATTGCAATTATAACAATTAATGTGCATATAATGAAGGTGCGTTTTATGAGGTTAATCAATCTATTCACATTAGGTTAGAATTAAAACTTCATTTAATTTAAACATGACACCTTGGCTTACACACAAGGACAAGAAGGAGAGGATGTAGAACCAACACAACTCAGTAACACGGATATTTTAATAATTTAGAGCAAACTTTATTTATTTTTTTTATGATATGTCTGTGCCCAGTCTGCAACCTCGGATTCCATTTCTCAGCAGATACGAGTGGACCTGAATGAGATCTTCTGATGTTATGTCTGTTAACTCCCTCAAGATTTGGCATGCTGTGTATTATGAGATACATTTCTACTCACTACAGCTGTGAAAAATGTGACTGTAGCCTCCCTGTCAACTCAAACCAGTCTGGTCATTCTTAGCTGACCTCTCTTCTCTAAAAGTCAATATTTACACCCACACATTTGCCTTTTTTTTTTTTTTTTTGTAAACTGTATACATGGGTGGACAACATTATTGTAAGAGATTTTACTGTGCAACTCACAAGTCAATAATAAGTCAATAATAAATTACCATAAATTAATGACTAAGTGAGTGTAAATTAATTAATTAATTAAAAGAGGGAGACAGTTTACACTCACATTTGGGACTACAATCCCCATGAGTTTCAGCCAGATCACATGAGCTTCAGTCAGTTCCCACTCACAGTCACCTGTTTAATAATACAACTCACCTGTTTGTACTCATGTTACTAGTCCTTTTTGTTTGCTATAGTTTTTAAAAACATTTCACAGTTCATGAGTTACATGATGCAGGTAAGTGATTCATGTACATTTTCTTTTTGTAAATATGTAAGTTAGATTAGATTATTTCTATTGCTACTATTGACTATTATTATTTATTACAAGTTTACTGTTTTCATAATATTCCACATTAAGTCAGGCCAGCAAATGTCAAAACTGAACCGAGTGTCCAAAAAAAACCTTAACATCTGTCATATATTTATTATATATAATAAATCTGTTCTTGACAGATGTTACGTGTTTTTTTTTTTTCATTCATTCATAGTCCCGGTTTGACTTGAACACCTCTTATATTTAATAAAATATATATATAAAAACTGAAACAGATTCATATATATATATATATATATATATATATATATATATATAGAGGTCAGGGGTAGCTCAGTGATTAAGGCATTGGACTATGGTTTGGAAGGTCACCAGGTTGCCAATGTTGGGCCCTTGAGCAAGGCTCTTAACCCTCAACTGCTCGGATGTATAATGAGAGAAAAATGTAAGTCGCTCTGGATAAGGGTGTCTACGTAAATGTAAATATATATATATATATATATATATATATAATAAATCTGTTCTTGACAGATGTTAAGTTGTTGTTGTTGTTGTTTTTGGACACTCAGTATATACCCTTTATTATGCTCTGATTACTGCTTTGCACACACTTGGCATTCTCTCGATTAACTTCAAGAGATAGTCACCTGAAATGGTTTCCAACAATCTTTAAGGAGTTCCCGGAGGTGTTTAGCACTTGTTGGCCCCTTTGCCTTCACTCTGCGATCCAGCTCACCCCAAACCATCTCGATTGGGTTCAGGT
>JAQQZT010000033.1:29256517-29271837 GCA_030068275.1 Clarias platycephalus | reverse complement strand
ACCAAATATCAAAACGCCAAAATCACAATCTCTTTCCTCTTTCCCGCGTCTCTCTCCGGTTTATATATGGTCGCGCTTTTGATATACTAATCCTAGGGAATTTATACGATCGCCTGGGCCGATGTGATCTAAAGACATTGAGGATGCAAAATTGCGGAGGGATTTTAATATCTTAAACGGGTCAGCCGTGATAATGCCTTAAACTTACGCTGAAAAATTATTAATAACTTTCTGTGTGGCATTATATTGAGTGACACACACACAAACAGGATGTGTTCAGTGCATTCTTACAAGCTAAATGATGGAGCATCAGCTTCTAGGAAGAAAAAAGAGGGAAAAATCATGAAGAGCGATCACTTAAGGCCTTGGTGAGTTTGCATCATTGAAAAACCTGACAGCAGATCTCACAGCTGGGTTTAATAAAGGATGTAAGATATCTATCTATCTATCTATCTATCTATCTATCTCTCTTTCTCTCTCTATATATATATATATATACAGTATAGTATATGTGTACAGATACAGTATCAGTAACAAGTGGTTATCTTAAAATTCCAATAATACCTATACCTATATATACACTGTATATATGCACATTATTGGATTTTTTGCAGTTAATTATATTTACATTTGCATTTATGGCACTTGGCAGACGCCTTCATCTCATTATACATCTAAGTGGTTGAGTTATCGGCCTAAGATTTAAGGAGTAAACAGTGGCGTCTTGTTGGTCCTGGGACCTTCCGATTAGTATTCCCACACATGCTACCTCTGCCTTACTTATAGACGACCCCCTGCCGGGAGCAGCCGAAAGACCAACAACAACAACAATGGTTAATGCAGGTGTTAATTAAATAATCATACATTAATAGCCTAATCAGTTAATACAGATGTTAGCTGCGCTTAATGTTTTTTATGCTGTACTAGTGCTGAGGTTGATGGTCCGTTTATAGCGGTTAGTCTGGTAAGAGAAGCTTAAAATGATATTACAGGGAGTTTTTTCCTTGCCACCGTCTCCCTCAGCTTGCTCATCAGGGACCATCTAATAATTTTGATTTGTACACATTTTTCACATTGCATACAAACGAGTCGTTACATTCGTACCCGTTTCAGTTTTTTTGACGTGTGGGTGGCCCTGGTGTGGCCACATCGCTCTCTCTCTCCCGTTCATACAGATTGCTGCTGGTGCTGCCAGGAGCAAGACCTGCACTATACACTCTCCATTACAGCACAATAAATATATTTATAGCCGAATTTGTTCGGTTCAGTTCTCACACTCTTACATTCTCTTTGAGCCGAAGGATAAATCGATAAGACGTGACCAAAGATAGATAGATCCTATCAACAGTAGTGAACTCCTCATCAGTTTATAGTTGGGCTACTGAGATACTGTATAACTTTGGTAAACTTCTTAGATGATATGCATGTAGATGAATCCATCAGTCTGTTTAAATTATTCCTTTCATTACAAATTCGGAGTCAGAGAAAAGTTACGCACACAAGAAAAGATACAAGGCATCATTTTGCATTAATAAAAGTTTTATTGCTTTAAAGGTTTGATACAGAACAGCTTAAATTTCTGATTTCAAAGCACTCGTGTGAAGAGCAGGAGTAGTGTACCAAAATACTATCGATGAATCTGGTTCCGTTCAAGTCCAGGAGAATTACTTTTTGTGTGTAGCAGCGATGCGAAGCTCCCTTTAATATCAAACCAGAGCCTGTTGGCAAGACTGTACAATTTCTAGGAGAACGGACATGAAGGAACCATTAAACAACCAGAAAAAGAAAAAAGAAAAAAAAACATGGAAAATAAGCAAAATGATAAGAGGAATGTGGGCGTGCATGGATTCAGTATATCCACCCCACTCGTTTTAATTCACAGTCAAGTGCTAGAAGTAGTGATTGACAGTTCAACTTGTTCCAAAATCAAGAGTCGGGGAGAACATTTGCAACTCAGGAAGGTACATTTCAAATAAGCATCATGTAAAAACCCTGAGAGCAAGACAGTGTGAGAAGGAAGAGACAGAAAAGAAAAAAAAATACCCATGTAATAGAACATAAAAAGGTTAACATGCAAAACTACCCCTAAATAATTACCCAGAACAGGAAAACAATAAATTTCACAGTTTTATATGCCTTGTACATCAAAGGAGAAAAACAAACTCATATCTCATTCAAACTAATATAATAGTGATAATAACAACAACAGCCAAAAAGAAGGAAACGAAATAGACCACAGAGTCTATAAAACATAAAAACATCTACATAAAGCCTTTGGATCAATAGTGATTATTGCTAAGGGAAAGAAAAAAAACAAAAACAAAAAAAAACAGAAGACCCAGATCAGCTGGGCTGCTGAAGTATTGAATCTGAAACATTTCTCTCTGCAGCATAATTAATACATGGCTTCTCCATATTTTACTTCTTTACCCACACTGGGCTACAATAAATACATTTAAAACAGTCCGTGTGACCGGAAAACACACGCGCGCGCACACACACACACACACACACACACACACACACACACACACACACACACACACACACACATGTGAATACACACGAAACACACTCACACATAGCAACCCAGAAAAAGGCGTTAGGAGAAACAGAGTCTCAGAATACAATACGCAGACTGAGTTAGAGATTGCATTTTTCATTTCTTTTTTTATTTTTCCAAGTTCATCCAACACTAGTCGTCTTGTGCCAGTGGCCACTGTGGTGAGGAAATACGTAGTCTGATACCGGCTGGTATCTCATCACCAGTCAGAGTGATGCTCGCTTATTAATACTCTGTTTCATAGCGCTCACACCACCAACTCTAATGTGTTTTTCTTCTTGTTTCCTGTTGAACACCAGAGGTCGACCGGGGTAAACGGGAGTCGTCCAGTCAGCGGGGACTAGTTTGGAGAACAGACGAGAAGTTCGCTGTAATTACTCTGCCAGTTCGGTTTGCTGCTCTTTGAGGTTCGCTTTGAGTCTGAGGTTTATACATTTGAGGAAGAAGGAGGAAAAAAAAAAATTACAAAAATACCCAAACTCCACATGTGATCATATGATTGACCTGATATCCAACTCGGAGAGACGCTCAGGAGGATGATGGTCCTGGAACTGGTGCTGTAGCCAGACAGGAGGCAGCAGGGTGACAGCTTTCAAGTAATAAGAAAAACGAGCATTTGGACGCATTAGGCCTGTTAAAGCCTCTGAAGAAAACACAAGTAAGGCCTGAAAGTTGAAGTGTTTTGGAAGACATTTCACCTGGACGAAGGAGTCTCTTTTTGTTGAGATTTGTTTGTAAGTCACACTAGAGCTAGATAGATCTCTTCATCTTGAGCCCTTTAGATTTTTTGTTTTTTAAAGGGGGGGAAAAAAAAAAAAAAAACTGCGCTTCCCTTAGTTAAAAAACAAAAAAGGTTAAAACAGGATGTCTGACATGGTCAGCATAGCTGGAAACTAATTCATGTTATTATAGGCAAATATTGCCCAGATATTATATGCTGAGATAATATGTTGCGCACACCTCGGAGGGTTAGCCGTAAAGCCTCTGTAACTCACCATGCCCTCTTGTTATGTAATACAGAAAGGCAGAACACAACTCGGTATTCTGGAGGCCTTTCTATCACTCAAGCTGAACGCTGGATTTTGAGTCCATGGAAAAATAAGCGCAGTTCCAGTTATACTCGTCACACAGTAGTCTCAGTAGTCATGTGCCGGCTTGTTTGCAGGCTCGTATGACCATTCTCTGTTCAGTCTGTCAATCATATACAAATCATTATACTAAACTGTTCATTTATTTATTGCTTAATGTGGCATTTCAAAACAAAACAAAGATTCATTTTATAAAATACTCTAAAAGAATCAACTAAATCATCTGGTAGAAGATATAACAACAAACAAACAAACAAACAAAAAAAAAAGTAGCAAGGCACTTGTAAATGGTCTTTTTGTTGCTGTTTTAAAATGTTTCTCAGTACAAAAGTACTTATTGTATGGCACTGGAGTTACTCCTTCACTCCACCCCGAGGAGAGGAGGCTCGCTGTTCGGGAGGATGCGCTCGATGTTAGGCTTGGAATGGATCTCCAGCAGGCCTTGCAGGAACCCGTCCGAGGGTGAATCCGAGACTGGATCCTCTGCTGGAGGCTCTTTGGGTGTCTGTGTAGCTGGTGCCGTTTCTTCCTTCTTTGTGACGATGACAGAAGCTTCTTTATTGAGCTCCTGCTCCCTTTTTGTGGCCGAGGAAGACTCGCGCTTTTTCTCTTTCATGCTTTCGCACTCGTTGTCAGATGGAGGGTTCGTGCTGGTGGGGGTGGATTCCCTCTCGCTAGCCGAGCCCCCGCTGAATCCCTCGTCCTCTCCGGATGCGCCGCAGGGTTTCTGGTGTATACGCTGATGCCTGACCAGGCTGTGTTTCAGGGTGAATGTGCGCTCGCAGGTCTGACACTTGTAGGGGCGTTCACCTGGTAACAGAAGATGGTAGAAGCATCTATTAAAACATTATATGTACACTATGTATAAAGCTATAACACAGTGAACATCGAAATCGTTCTTACCTGTGTGAGAGCGCATGTGTCTCGTCAGATCCTGAAGGCTCCAGAAGCGTTTGCCACACACTCCGCATATCTTCTTCCTCTTGTCAGTTTTGCCCCTAGGCAATACAGGCTCCTCTTCACAGCTCTTTGGTTCAGTAGCACCTCCTTCATCATCACTCCTCTCGTCCCCGTCCTCTTCAGAGCCATTGTCCATCGCACTGCCCGCCCCTTCGCTTTCGGCCGTCCCGTTTCGCTCCAGCGTCTCCACCTCGTCTTCTACCATATCCTTTTTCAGTTCGCAAGACTCTGCCGCATCGTCCGTTTTCAAGTCCGCGTTAGCGGCATCGGCTGCGCTTTCTAACACGTGGACCTTTTCGTGGCGTGCCAGAGTCGCGGCATATCTGAAGCTCTTGTTGCAGCTCTTGCAGGTCAGCTTGGACTCTTCCTGTTCATGTGAATCACTGTCTACAGCAGGAAAGGACCGCTGTTGTTCACCCTCTGAGAATGTAAAGTCAATTAATTTGCTGGCAAAGTTCAGGTCCAGGCTCTTATTGCTGTGGGTGTCGTCGTCATTAACTGTGCTTTTCCTTTTTACTGACTCGTGGACATCTTGGTGTTCTGGCTCCCCCTGGTGGAAGAGGGGCTTTACTGCAGCTGCCTCAATGGGCTTGGCTGGGGAGGGTTTCTCGGCATCCGATGCCGCTGGCTTTTCGGGTCCGCAATTTGTCAGCTCCATCGCCTCACAACAGTTGAGCTCAGTTTCAGACATGCTCTCTATAACACAAAATTAAAACACATTAAACATCGCTGTATTTTTTTTTGTACTTGTATTTAATTTAATTTTTACTGTAATTCTTTATTTTATTTTATTTCATTTACTTGACATCTATTCCTTGTGTGGTTGGCATACAATTCGAATCATAAAGCTAAATAATGTCGGTAATGACATTACATAACATTTAAAGCGTACATTTTTTCCTTGTATGTACATGTCTTGCTTTATCCCAAAGAAAGTGTTTTCTGTAACAATTAAAATTCACTAAATCACTGTTGAGAAATAAATACCTATTCCTACAATCAGCTAACTGACTGAGTTAACAATTTCTGGCAATGACATATAAGTTGATATTTCATACTTTGTTCCCATTTCATTCCAAGTGAGACTTAATGTAGTTACAGGTTACATTATACAGCTTAATGCAACAATGATTTCTATTATTGATTTAATTTAATCCAAAAAATATACAGACGAGTTTAACCACAAAACTTTACTTTGCAAAACTTGCAAGAAGGTAGTTCTAATAAACGTTCTAAAAATCCCAATCTCTCTCTCTTTCTCTCTCTCTATCTCTCCTTACCTGCACTCTCAGGAGAACACTCGTCTGACTCCTTGGATTTAGACACGGCACCATTTTGCCGGAGGACTCTATTTGCCACACCATGCTTGCGCAAAAGATGGCGCTCACAGTTGGACTTGGTTGAGAACAGAGCTTCACATTTAGGGCAAGGGTACGGCTTTTGACCTAAACCACACAACGAATAGACCCGGATTATGCCACATACATAATCATATATACAGATATGCCAAGACCATGGAATGAAATGGTTGGTTGTGTGTTACCTGTGTGTGTCAGCATGTGGCGTTGGAGTGAGCTGGCCCATGGAAAGACTCTTGGACAAAATGGGCAAGTCATTTTCTGCACAGAGTTTGAGTACGCATTCTTTTTCCCTTTGGACTGCTGGGGCTGAGAGGTCTGCTTGGCCTGCATCTGTTTTTCATCTTGTCCTTCTTTCTTGTCACCATTGCATGGCTGTTCTCCTTCTTTCCTTTCCAGCTCCATTATGTTGGTTTTTAAGTAGGTGCTAAATTTATTGGCATTACTGGTGGCCAGCATCTTCTCCACACTGGCAAATTCCCCACTGGACTCAAGGTCGATATTAGAGTCTGTTGAATTCATTGCAGGCTTTTCTCTAGTTGTGTTCGTGGCTTGCCTTTTATTGCTTCTTCTTTTGGATCCCTCTTGGATAAGCTCCTCAGCTGCGATGTCTGAGACAGAGTCAGGACAGCTACCGTTAGGGCTGTCTCGTTTCAGGAGGTCGGGGGCACCAGAGACAGAGGAGATGATCTGGGCAATGGAGGCCAAAGGTGGGAGCTCCTTCACAACAGCGGAATTTGGTTTAGGCAGCAGGGGCTTTAACCGCACGGCACGACCTGCTGCACTGGTTGCACAGATGGTGGTCAAGGCAGTGGGGAACTGATAGCACCCAAGCTGCTGCGGTTTCTCTTCAATGGCTCGATCTGTTTGCAGGCCCATGGGGAAAGTGTGATCCATTATGTTAAGAGATGTCTGTTCCATTTTTACTTCTCTTTGCAATACTGCATTAGGATTTACCTTCATCTTTTTATTGGGATTCTTGGGAATTGAGAGATCAATGGGCTCCATGGAATCATCATAAGAGGTAGGCTCTGTCTTGATTCCAGGAGAAGCACTGATGTTTCCAGCATTGTTACCTCCCCGGTTTTTGTTTGAGAAGTCCAGCGGTTGGTCCTGATCTGCGCCGTAGAAACTTAGATCTTCCACTTTGATTAGACAGGGTGATGTGCTTGGTGGCACTCCGTTGGGTGCAGAAGGCGTGGGACATGGTTGTGAAGGAGGACCAGTGATGATGGCTATATGGTCTTCTATGTCTTGTTTTTTAATTTCAGGGTGCTGTTTCAGTAGGTGGTGGATACAGTTTCGCTTGGCTAAAAAGGCTGCTCCACAGCGTTTACACTCAAACGGCTTTCTCTGGAAGCCGTTGTGGACGTGCTTGTGAACCTGCAGGGCTCGGTAGGTCTTAAGGTCCTCGCCACATAAACGACAGACAGTGTCACTTGAGCCAGTTTGATCTAATGCATCGGGCATCGTTGTGGACGAGGTGACATACTTGATATTTTTCTCAATTTCCTTACGAGTGCTCTTCATGTGTTTCTTGCGTAGGTGGCGCTCACAGTTGGCTTTAACAGTGAACGGGTAATGGCAGACTCGGCAGACATAGGGTCTCTCACCACTGTGGGTGCGCAGATGACGAATCAGTGTGGCTTTGTCAGGTGCAACATAGTCACAAATATTGCACTGGTGGGGCAAGATACCGAGATGATATCGCATGTGCGCCTGTAGTACCCCCGAAAATGCAAATACCTGGTCACAAAAGCGGCAGGGGTACGACCCCTTGCGACCTGCTGCCTTCTTTCCAGATGGCGCCATTATCTTGTCTTCTGCCTGCTTAATTTGTTGGTCATCCGTGTCCATGGGAGTGTGGGCATCACCCATGCAATCGGCTTCCATTTGGATTTTTTCAATAGATGCCTGGTTGCAAGTGGATGATGAAGATGAGGATGAAGATGGAGACAATTCCTTGGCAGCCTTCGGGAACTGCCCAGCAGGTGGTGGCAGACTGGGGCTGATGCAGCCTAGTGATGCCTGCTGGGTGCTTAAAAGTGGAGGAGGAGTGGAAGTTGTCATGTTGGTCCGGGGAGCAACCAGAGGCTTTGGCTTGAGTGGGGGCATCTGCTTGTAGTTTGACTGCACCGCACTGCATGGTGCCTTAGACAAGGGAGGGAGGCTGATCTGATTTGGGGCAGCAGAAGCCACTTTGAGGATCTGCTGTATGTCAGCCAGTTCCATTCCAGTCTCACGACAACCTGGCTTCACTACCATTCCACCATCTGGCTGGACAAGGAAACTAGTCTGAAATGGCTGCAAAGAAAGGAGTTTGAGCGCCTCGTTCTGCGACAGACCCCGGAGAGATGTCGGATCCACCAGAGACAGGCTAATCCCACTAAGAAAGCTGGAGTCCTTTTGGACCGAGGATGGCTCCACATGGATCACACGAATATTGTCGCGCTCTGCTTGCAAGGCATCCTCCTCTGAAGGTTCAGGCTTGACCTGAGAAATGTGCTGCAAACCCAGAGAGTCCATGAAGCTTCTTTTCTCAGATTTGACAGCCTCTTTAGTGGATGGCTGTGAGGAAGCAGACTCTTGCTTGGTTTCCGAAGTGTCATGGGTGGACTTGTGCAAGTCTAACGCCACATTTAAAGGGAAAGCTTTGTCACAGGTCTCACACACAAAACGATGAAACTTGCTGGTGCAGCGGCGTAGATTAGTTTCACACCAAACCTGTGCATTTAAATAACAGTACATAAATAGGAAGTAGTATATCTAATATACCACACAATAAAACCATCAGAATTAACACTTTATTGGGGCTGAAAATATTGACAAACTGACAAATGCAGGCCATTACCTGGGCAATGTGAGGGAATTTGTGGCAGGAGAAGTCGATGAAAGCCAGATCGTTGAAACCTAGGGGTATGGAGGGGTTGTTCTGAATGAATGGGTGTCCATTGGGGTCCATCGGCAGCTGCTTATGGATGGCTGCATTGTGACGGAGAAAACCTCGATGTGTCCGAAATGAGATGCAACAATGCTCACACCTACGAGTAATAAAGCAAGACTGTTTAATCCAAAATGCAAAAATAATAATTATATCTATCCAATATTTAATAATTGTTGAGGAGCAAACAAATGCTTAACACATGCCTCTGAAACACTATGATCAAATATTATTAAACTGGAACAGACTTAAGTAAAAATGTGGAGTAAAATTTGGAGCTGCAAATAAAACAAACAAAGGGCGGTTTGTGATGGAGAACTCCTGCATTAGCTGTGGCAGTTCTCCATTTCTGTTTGAGAGACATCTGGCTAGTGGGGATGCGGTTGCACACAGCTCTTATCAATGCCCACACTTCTCACCACTGTCGTGAGGTGTCTGTGCCGACCGTACGCTGCTTTATCTAAAAGTGCATGCGTGCACGCACGCAACCACACCCACACCCGTAACAGTGTGACCAGGCAAGCATTATGGCAGGTGTGTTTCCACAGTTTAGCTAACTGAGATGCACATTTCTATGAGTGCTAGTCATGAAAACCCAGCAACATAACTGCCAAACCTGTTCTCCTTTTGTGTAATGAGTCATTGAGACATTTTGTTTATGCAGCGTCCCCCTCCGAGGGAGTCTCGCATAACCAAAGTGCTAATTCCCTTTATTACTGCATGCACCCGAGTGTGTGTCTGGACGTGTAACAGTGTGCAACACACATGACAAAGTCCATATCATGCGACTATGTATCCCTGTATTTGCATGCTTGCGGTTTTATGCTCAGCACCCGATTCACTGCAGCGTAGATCCTCTTAACTAGCTCTGGCGATTACACGGGATTAGTTGCCCTACTTCCATACAATACTGGTTCTGTGAAACCAAATCCAGGCCGGCTCACCTCAGAATGAACCAGCTCCACGAAGCTACCCATTAACTTGTGTTCAGAGAGGTTCGTCATTGCATGAGTGAGTTTTAGGGCCGGAGTCTCTGGACTGTGATGTCTCCAAGGATACTCATCCCCACCCCCAACAGAGAGAGGTCCAGCCGAATGCGTCCTCAAGTCTACTTCTGTGACTCATTAAATCTCCTCACCGCATACACACACACACACACACAAACTCCATGGTACTTTCCCCCCCTTCCCTTCCCTCCCCTTTCCTCCCATGGTTTCCTCCCTCTCTCCTCTCAACACCACTCCCTAACTCTGGTGCCTAGGGGCCAAATGGGGGAAGGGATAAAGTTCTGAAACCGACTGAGAATCCACAAACACCATAAGAAGCACCTCTGGTACTGTATGACCCTTCTCCGTTCACATTACTGACTTTGAATTGACTTTGAAATATGGCATTCGACCTCATTTTAATTCGCAAATTTAGAATTCACAAACAGGATATCAGAAGTCATTAAGATGTTTAATGATGGGGAAAAATGCAGCAATTACAGGAGTCAGGCTATAGACAAGCCCATGAAACAACACCCTGATTGGTATGCATGAGGCTTGGATGTGTTAAATTATGACCATTTCAGCACAAAGAATGCCTCCATAATCTCCCAGCAACTCCTCCAGTCCTGCCTAAACCTCCAAGCTGTAGCGTGCTCTATCAACACGGCTCTCATATCCTCAAAGTCTTTCCTTACCGTAATGATAAATACATTCTTTCCAAATGTAGGGAATAATTTGAATGAATAAGCACTAAGCTAAAGTTTTTACAACTTTTGATGCTTTCTGTAAAAGTGTGTGTATAGTTTGGAAGACAGAATATTTTTAACGTTATATTAACATTGTTATAGTAGGTGCTGTTCGAACCTAAGCGCATTGTCAGGATGAGTTTCCATATGACTTTCCAGCTCATGTTTGGAGCTCAGAGTCTTGAAGCAGATGTGACATGGAAGCTGCTCGTCCTGCCCCTTGCTCGCCGTCTGATCATCTGCTCCACCGTCTTCTAAAACCTGCTACACAGCAAAGACAAAGCAGCGTCAGTCCGACACACTGATGTTCGGAGTTATGCATGGTATGTAATGAGTAACTCCTTATGCATATTATACATTTTTAGGTGTCTTTATTTAGACATAATCCATATTATATGCATTAGCATTACAGATCAGCTTTAGCTTTTTGTATCCTAAAAACAGTAACAAGTGTATTCTGGATTTATCCTTAGTCAACACACACACAGTCCAGGATGTTTAACATCGTATACACTGATTAAAAGATGGCGAAAATGTAACACATGGCGTGTAACAGCCACACATCTAACCTTTTTACTGGGTGGCTCATCAGCTTGTTCTCCATCGTCACTGTGGCTGGGTTTCTTCTTGGAAATAACAGCAGACGGACGTTTCCGTTTACCGGATGATGGAGGGCTGGTGGGACTCGAGAGGGAAGGATCCTTATCGTGGATCTTCATGTGCCTGCAAATTAAAAAAGATGGTCGAACTTTTCAGCGTGTTTATAAGATGTGTTCTAAACACATTATGATTTATAAGAAAATGCAAACCCTTACAACTATCATCATCAGTCACTAGTGATTTGTTTGCTTATTTGTTTTTTTTTTTTTCTAAATACATTTCATTATGGTTGAGATTTGAACTTGATGCTTCAATGACCAGGATGTGGATCAGATACCCGAGCCAGCTGGGTGGGTTTGCTCGTTTGGAGTGCCTGGTTGATGGATAATCTTCGCGTAAAACTGGACCTTGGGATCTTTTTCATGCGTCCTGATAAAAACCGCACCGAGAGGAAAAGCACTAATGGGCTAAAAAAACCCTGCAATTATCCCAGTGGATGTGTATGCCCTTACATGGATAACATGCACCGGAATAGGCAATGTTCCATGAAGGGACCCAGAGGCAAATCCTCTTCATTTTGCTGGTCATTATGATTCATTTTGATTTGCTAAATTTGAAGCTTAAAGCATGTTTCTACCCTCTAACATTTCTCGCTTTATAACCGTCTTCTTATTTCTCGTCTACCTGCGAGTCCCACGCTCCATGCCAAAGAGGGTTAAAAAGATGTAAAGGCAGCCGACTTGGGCAATGCATCAAAGTTTATCGAAGTGTTATGTAATGGGCCTGTGCTGACAAGAGTGTATTTCCAATGACAACAGATCATCAAAACATGTATTGACTGTGTGTGTGCATCTCTTATGCAGCTCTTTGTTAACCCTATCTGGCTATGTTTATGCATATACAGTGGATTTGTAATGGTGCATGTATTTAAAAAGAAAAAAATATAGAAAATAAAAAAGGCATCATCATCATCTTCATCTCTGCTCGGTTAGTTTCATCTTTCACTCCGTAGTTTATTAATAGCAGGCAGAGAATTGGCCACCCATGTGGTGAGATTTGATTCTTTCTCTGGTCTGGACTCTGACCCTGCGCTCAACAAATCACAGCAGACCTACCCTGCCATGTCAGCGGCTAACCATTGGATGGAGGTCACCACTGATGCCTGACAAGTGTATAAGCTTAAGCTGTTTAATCTGATTGCAGGAAAGCACAGAGCATGCAATCAATATACTTCCAAATACAACGATACGGAAACAAGTGGACTCATTTTCCCCGGTGATGAATTCAGCTCCCGGGTTTTATTTGTTCTAGGCTTCCTGCCATTGGATCATGGGTGTTTCTTTAGAAATCATAGAAGTCAGCTAGCTAATCTGTAAAGGATCATAAAACTTGTTGATGCCTCAACAAGTCCATTCCTGACATTCCAGCACAGTGTGAAGGCAGGGGGCGCTGTCTAGTCAGGTTACCAGCGCAATGTCAGGCCAAGGGCATTACTCTTAACTCTGGCCGTTTAGCAGAGTAACCAACGCTGGAGGAGTTTAAGCAAATAAAAGCAGCCAATCAGCTCACGTGACCGCCCTCCTCTGTCAGTTGTGATCTCTCCCTCTCTCTCGGTCTCCCTCTGTCTCTCTCCTTGACAACGGTGACTCCCTCCTCCCTGCCCCCATTTCCATGTGATGCTTTGGCACAAAATGGTGGCCTCCTTGCCAACAACATAGACGACTTCCTCATGCATCACAATTTGCAACAGCATGAAAACTTTGCTAGAGTTTTAGGGAACGACAAGGCACAGTTCACGGATGTGCATTATATCAATAAAACAACACTCAACTCACTCTACACTCAACACTAGACGGTGAGTAAGAAAAGGGAGGAAGATTACATTCTTAGAGCCTCACAAAACACACCGAGAGACAATTACGCAGTGCAGGGAGGCAAACAGACCAGTTCCTCAACTCTTCACTCATCAGCAAGTAGAACTCTCAGCAGCCCTTGGGTGTTTAACAGCATCACACTGAAAAACCAGCTTCATATTTCTCTTTTTCAATGTCCATTCAGGTGGAAACCGTTGGAGGTACTTTATCTCTCTCATGTCTTTCGTGCCCCCCACCCACCCACCCCCTCCTCCTTCATGACTCAACAACATCAGAGGATGTAGGTACTCGCCCCTCCACCATCACAGCCTGGTGGTAGAAGATACCACATGTGAAACAACGGAGAGGGAAGCGCTTTAAAGACGTCCGTTTCCTGTGCACAATCCTTCTTTCATAATAAACTGTCTCTGTCCTGGCCACATTCACGACTAACTCAACATGCACGAGTAAACACGCACGCACACACACACACCAACGCCCATTTACTATCTCGGATGCACACTTGTCGTGCTGGCAGGGTGGTGGTGCAGCATCAGGGTGAGGTTCAGGACAAAATTACTCAGAAAGATGAATAAAGGATCGAGTTGTTGTTGCTTTTAATTGATGTCTGATGTTAAATAAAAAAAAATGTGGTGTTGAAGTTTTGCCAGCAAACAAATTGCCTGCAAATCAGTGTATTTTATATCCACACACACACATTTTATATATATATATATATATATATATACACACATATATATATACACATATACACACACACACACACACACATTTTAATTGAATTTCGTAGCAGATTATGTCTTATTTGTCTCTCGTTTTTAATTTGTCTCTTATTTTAAAATTCCAAAACTTTTTAAAATATCTAATTATCATTAAAACACTGTAACTTGCGTTTAAATTTCACATCTTGTAACCAGAAGATAATTTTTTTCTCCCCTTGTCAATCTTCTACTCCACACTCCAGGCCAGTAGGGGGAGGTATTGCACCAACCCATAAATGAGCATAGAAGATGGAAGCGGTCGGCTGATTTTCAAAGACTTCATCAATTTTAATGTTTGTAAAGTTTACCCAAATATTTGTACTAGTGTGAATCGATTCATAGCGTCAGGGATGACTATAATAATACATGGTATATGTTGTCTTAATACTTTTGGACACGGCTGTATAACGTATACGTAAAAGTCGGAAATTGAAATTCCTATGCGTTTCACCTCCTTCACTCCCTCACTCATTGTCTACTTGTATACAGGGATTGCGGGGTGCCTGGAGCCGATGCCAGGAGACTCGGGGCCCAAGGCGGGGTACACCCTGGATGGGTGTCGCCAATTTAGGAATGCCAATTAGACTAATGTGCATGTCTTTGGACTGTGGGAGGAAACCGGGGCTCTGGATCTTGTAACCGAGGTGTGAATCTAATCCTCGACCCTGGAGGGGTGAGGCGACACGACGCCATTGTGCCGCCTACATATTCACCTATTCATTCACATTTTGCATTACTCTGCATTTTTATATGCAAATACAAAAAAAAAATAATAATAAAAATATTTTCATATCCATCTTTACACATTAACCACCCCCTACCCAAACACACACACATAACACACTGTTTAAACATTCCCTTACTCGACCACCATTACTGACTAACCTCATTAGCTAATGAAAGCCTTTCAATAAGTCTATTAGCTGTGTTAGAGGAGTGAGGTAGCTGCAGAACCAGCGTTGGGGAACAGGAATTTCTGATCGTTATCTCTTCACGACACACCGCGAGACCTGGTTTATACCTTTACCTCCGTGCATTTGTCAGGGTTTTGTTCAAAATTGTGTCATCTCCAAAACCCAATATTTATGTTCGATACTGGATGAACTGAAACTTATACAAAGTTACTATGAAACTCTTGATAAAAACATGCAAAAGAATGAACACACCTTTCTGCCTCAACCAATCAGCATTCACGTTGAAGTGCATTCGATGTAGCACTGATGTACTGTAGCGTGCTCACCCTTACACCCCCCCCCCTCCTCCTCCTCCTCCTCCTCCCCCCCTCTGTGTCCCGATGCAAAACTGCTTCGACTGAGAAGTACTGAACCAGCCCTGACATGTCACAACTACCGACTGCCTTAAAAAAAAACAGGAGCTAGAAAATGTGAGCCACTAAGAATCTTGCATCAGAGTGGGAGATGTCCCTCACACACGTACACG
>JAQQZT010000033.1:29227072-29256417 GCA_030068275.1 Clarias platycephalus | reverse complement strand
CTTGCATCAGAGTGTGAGATGTCCCTCACACACGTACACTCACGCACACACACACACACACACACACACACACACACACACACACACACACACTTCCAGATTCCTCCAGGATACACAGTCACTGCTAATCTTGGGATTAGACCTCATTGTTGGGAGGCTAAGCATGAGGCAGGAAGCCACAGGTGTCTGTCTGGATGGTCCAGTTCACTCGCTCACATCCCTGTCTCATTCCGTCTTTGTCAAACACGCAAACCTACTCCTGCTTAACCAGCATGATGAGTCACCTGTACAAATACTCATCGGAACTGTTCAGGCGTGTGCTCTTGGCTGCATCGCAAAAACGTTTTTTCCGGTGTATCCCATCATAAATAAACGTATCGGATTTAATCGGAAACGTTCCTCGAGCGATCTTCACCCATCACTGATATAAACCCAACACAAAGACATGGTGATGAATTATGACCAAATTCATTCATTTCTTTTGGTTTCTTGGCTCCATCCCCATCCTGCCACGTTGCAGAACAAAGAGGTTACGTCACGTCTCTGACCTGTGCATGTTGCCGTTGGTGGTGAAGGTCTGGCCGCACACGTTGCATTTGTATGGCCTCTCGCCGCTGTGCACCAACATGTGGCGGTCCAGAGAGCTGGCTGAGCTCAGGCTCTTTCCACAGATGCTGCACGAGTGATCTGTACCTCCAGTATCTGTGTTGTGCTGAGGAGAGAAATGAAATGAAATGATTATGATTATTATTAGCAGCAATATTTTCGTAGAATCATGATTGTGGTACACGTGGTGCGCGCGTTACCTGGCGAATGTGCATCGTAAGCTGGTGCTGAGTTTGACAATTTTTGTCACAAAGTGGGCAGACGAGAGATGATGTCTCTTCCTTGGTGTCCTAAATCGAACACACACAGAAACATTAGCACATTATTATTATTATTATAAAACGGTTACACGTGCAGGTAGGTTAACGGCTTCGGATTTACGCCATCAATATGATATTTTAATATAATACAAGTCGGCACGGTGGCTTAGCAGTTAGCACTGTCGCCTTCCACCTCCAGTCTCTGTGTGCATGTTCTTGGTGGGTTTCCTCCGGGTTCTCCGGTTTCCTCCCACAGTCCAAAGACATGCAAATTAGGCTAATTGGCGGTCCTGAATTGCCCGTAGTGTATGAATGAGCATGTGTGTGTTCTGCGATGGATTGGCAGCTGATGAGTGAATGAGAACACAAGTCTCCGGTTATATGGCCCAGTCTGGCAGACACCATAATCATGTAGAACCAGTACTGTATGAAGTATAGCTCCAAGATGGACATTATACTTCATACACTAATGGTTATACGTGGTTATACATGGTTATACCCCACAATGCATGTTTTGGTCTGCCCGTGCTAAAAACAGAAGGGAGTGTGGGTAAAATCCCATCTGGTGGCCTCGTCTGCTACCCTTGACCGTTTCATTGATCCTCAGTGTATGTATAAGATTCTGGGCTAAATAAATACTCGACTAGATAAATACGAGTGTATGATGATCTGGGTGCATGAGACAGTCCAAATAATTACAAAATGACTTCAGATATCTTGTTCGAGGTCGACTGAAACGGAAAGGTGTCACCCTTTCTAATCGGATTTACACTGCGCCACTCTCGCTTTACTTTTAGTTTTGTTTCAATCATATTCTTATTAAGGAAATTGTTCATTTTGTCCATTCTGCGTGTGCATGTAACAAGCATCCTGAAAAAAAGAAAAAAAGAAAAAAAAAAACGCTGTGTGTGTGTATTCCTCTTTCACCTTGAGTGGCAGCTCATTGTAACCCAACACCATGTGCTCCCTCCCAGTAATGTTGACAGTAGAGCAGATCATTAACTCCGAGTCTGGTGTGTGTGGCCCTGCTCGACTCTTCCTGCACTCACTCCCACAAGGCCACATCCAGGTTGGACGCTGTGCCATCGAACACGCACGCAACTCCAGAACATGATCGTATCGTACAATGCATGCGCATACAATCGATCGAGGGCACAAACGCTGCAGAGCTCGTGATTCTTGTGCGGTTTTCCGTACTCCAATCAACTTGACAATGATGCACGTGACGGGTATCAGTTCAGAGCCCGAACATTTTTCCTGCACAGCTTTACTCTTTTCCCTGAACCTTCTCAGACCCAACCCCTAGTGTAGTGTTGTGTATCTTGTAATTTCTCCTGTTTATTAGCTCCTGACCTGATTATTAAAGGTCTTGTTTGAAGTTCAGTAATTATCAACAGTGCTCTTATGAGCATCTACAAGTAATTACTTGGGTAAAAAAAAAAAAAATGATGTGAAGTCCTCATATGAGCACGGTGGGGTCTCATGAGGCCACGGTTACAGGATGGATTCAGTTTTTTCGAGCAGCATCGTTCACTTGTTTCGAGTGCTTTAGGATCTTCGAGCAGCCAGTTTTTAATGATTTTATTGACTTCTCTTGAGCAAGCTCCTTAAACAAAGAAGTTCTTTGATGCAGCTAGTATCTCTGTATATTTATTTGCAGCTCGCTCTGTGATGACTTGCAATCACAGATCGGATCGGTGACCAAAGTTTAGAAGATTGTAAAGAACCAAGGCCTCAAGCTAATAATTTTTTTTATTTATAAACATTTGTACATATTTATTTAGTCAAAGATGGAAAATTTAGAACTTCCTAATGGGTCACCTTATAGGATGTGCGTGTGCGTGTTGTTTGAGCTGATTAATTCAAAGTGAATCAATTCAATCAATAGGTTTTGAATATTAATCAAACCATATACTATCATAAAAATTTCATGTACTAAGAAAAATGTGCAAAAAGCTTTTAAAATATACATTTAAAACAGGATGGATTCAGTTTTTTCGAGCAGCATCGTTCACTTGTTTCGAGTGCTTTAGGAGGGGGGGGGGGGGTTATGGAGTGTCCTGTGAGGTCAAATCAACACCTGTTTCCCCCACATGAGGGCAGTTACAGGCCTGAAGTGCACGCTTTAATCGGTACCATGTGATGACGAGCTGCGTGTACAAAAGGAGGATTGAGGGGCTGAGGACCATGTGTCTGTCCACTTCAACATGAGGACACTGTCCGCATGAAAACACACACACTCTCTCACCTGCGTCATCCCACCCTCTTCCGATGCAGCAACACATGCGCGCGCGTGCACACCTGCTACTGGTCCGGCAGACTATACAAAGCCACGCTGCATCTCTCCAGCTGACGCAATAAAATATCCCGCGTATCAGCTGCGAGACTCTCGCCAAGCTGCTAAGTCTAATGATACATCTCGTATATCTCTCCAGCTCACTCACAGGTTTGAAACACCAGACGCCGGTGTGGAACGTGTCATTATCCCCCATCCTATCACGTATGCCTGGTTGATGGCTTTACAGTCTGGCTGAGAAACGCATGCACGCACAAGAACGTGTTTTTATCTAGAACACGAGACTCTTGTTTATCATGTAGACTAGCGAGTGAGATCATCAATAATGATCGTAGTCGTACCCTGGATATAGAGACGCGGACACTAGCTACATTCTATATTTGTTGGTTTCAAACTACTGTACAATCCTCCTCATATTTACTCATCTAAAAGCTACACTTCTCCACGCACGTCTTGCTTCTCCTGCTCGGCCCTCTAGGCCTCAACTGGACAGTTCAAGGAAAAAGAGAAGTGCTGAATTTTTTTTTCGCCTCCTTCGTCAAAAAAAAATATGAGTTGCATCACTTTTAAAAACAGCTTGTGGCTCGTCATACGTTTACGCGTAAAATACGCGCTGCCTTCTTTTCCATAGTCCTGATGTTTGATTTAGTTTCCTTATCTCGGAGTTTAGCGAAGCCCCACTGTAAGTGGTGTTCATGTACTCGGCTGGAAACATGCTGATAGGCTTTGCAGGCTTGAAAAGAACAAACAAGAGCGTCTGTGAAGGCGAGTTTATGAAGCTTTTTTCTTTTTTTTTTTGAGTGTGTGGGAACACTTGAGCATGATTTCACTTACTGTTCTCCTTAAGTGTTCTAGCATATAAAAGAGGAAGACTTCATACAAACCACAGAGCAAAGCTATTGTTCTAGACAGAACTAGTCGTTTTCCTCCAACAGCTGGCTAATGTGTGTGTGTGTGTCTCTGAGACTTTAAATATAAATAAGTATATATTTATACTGTACCTGACTTTTCCGGGCGTAGCGGGTGGCGCTGGGGCTCTTACTGGAAGTCTTGCTGGGGGTTTTGTTGGAGGAGACCTCCACCCCTCCGTTCAGCTGAGCGGCTTTCATCACGGTGCTCATCATGGAGGTGATGGACGACAGGTCTGCTCCATCCGCTCCCTCTTTCCCTGCCTCCACTCGGGGCTGCGCATCCGGTCCGCTCGCCACTGACTTTCTTAGACTCTCTGAGGATTAATCGAATATTACAATAATAATTTTTTTAAAATCCCGACAACGCATTAGTGTACTGCTTTTAACTTCTTATGTAACTTCTAAGTTTGGCCTCACCAGCGTGTCGATCCGTCTCATCCGTCTGCTCGGCCTCGGCGGCGCCGATGGCACAGCTGACCTCCTCCCCCGTCTTCTTCTCCTCTCCCGAACTATCCATCACTGCGGCACAGAGATAAGAGATGTTTAGAAAGGAAAGATGAGAGAAAGATTGCGCACGGATGCATTTGGAGCGCTTTATAAGCTTAAGCCGAGATCGCTCCATGATGTGTGGCGGAGTGAGCGAAGTAAGCTCAGGACTTCATCTTAACTTGATAATATCTGTTCGGGGGCTGATCTCGCATGATCTTTTGCACGAATTTGGACGACAGCTGTGAAAAGTCACTTCGATTTTCCAGGCGGACATGTCTAAAAGAGCAGAATGTCCCGTCGCCTCAGATGTGACACAGATCACATACACTGACATGGTGCTGGCGCTGTGTGTGCTTTATGACTCCAGCACCTGACTGCAGAGCACGAGAGTGTGTGTGTGTGTGTGTGTGTGTGCATCTGTCTGTCTCATGACACAACAAGCACAGCAGATTCTAGCACAAACACGAGACATTAAAAAAAGACTGAAGTCGAATATTGTCCCTGGTGAATCGAGGGGTAATAAACGGCTGGTAGTTTATTTTTTCCCGCCAAAATTTTTTTTATTCCCTTTATCCAATTCTTATAAATAAAAGATAGAGATATGTGATTGGTTGAAACTGATATGAGCATCATTAAAACAGGTGGGGTGTTTAGATTAAGAACTTGGTCTTTCCTAGTCCTTATGAAGCAACACACACACACACACACACACACACACACACACACACACACCCTGATTAACAAATATGCAGTCATATGAGCCGGGTTGCAACAGGAAACTCCAGGCTAGCTTTGACACGACTTGAGAAATGGATCCCAGTGCAGATAAAAAGACAGGCAAGAAAGTGGAGTAATGTGGAAAGAAGACATGACAAAAGAGAAAGAGAAAGAAGAGTCAGAGAAAGAGAGAGAGAGAGAGAGAGAGAAGAGGGGTGAAGAAACAGGCTTCTCCCTCGGCTAATTGCCGTTTCCCGTTTACGGCCCCACAGGAAGCTCTTCTCCGGTTCAGGCTACTTCCTCCTCACCAGAGAGTGGAAACAGACGGACAAAGAGATGGGGCGTGTGTGTGTGTGTGTGTGTGCGCGCGTGTGTGTGGTGGGGGGGTTAGTTTAGATGATGAGAATGCCATGATACTACAGTGCTCATCGGTGATGCCAATCCACTCCATCAGGACAAATGCATGTGTGAAATGGTGGTAAATTCACACCCGCTCAGACATGTGCACACACACAAACACACCGCAAGCAGGACTGGGAGTAGGGATGGGTAACAAGACAAAAATGTTACAGAATAAAAGTTCTATCAAAATTATCACGTCATGTGTGAATACGCTGGCCTCCCAGGAACTCCCATAATGACCCAAATAAGTGAGGGGGGGTCTTTTCGAAGAGTCTCATCAACGTACTCCGCTTGAAGTCTTCTGTAAATGTCAAAAAAATCGGTTTGATGTCTTCATTCAAGAGAAATTTCATTGCGAGTCCTGGTTTGACTTGAACGCCCCTCATAAATCATACTTGTAAAGTGTTGCTGTACGAGTTAGCTCTCTTTAATCCAATGCCTTATTTTTTTTAAATAAAATAAAATTCATTATTATTATTAGCACTAGGACACCAGCAAATCATGTCCATAATCAAAAATAAACTGCTCAGAAGTATTTACACAGCTCTTTCTGTAGCCGGGAATGAAATGCAGATCATCGACATGGCATACGCGTGACGGTACTGAAACTGTATACAAGTGTACTTCTGTAAGGGTATCGTCCGGCCAGCACCGGCTCGGTGGAGGGGATGTGCTAGTTCACCACGCTGGCACTTTTATGGCCTGCAAAATGAACGGCAACAGATGATGGCAGAGGGGGATGGTGTCAAAAAAAATAAAAAAAAATAAAAAAGTGATGTACCAGATCCGGGTGTGTGTGTTTTGGGGGGGGGGGGGGGGGCCCAAAAGGACAAAGTGTCCAATAAGGGGAAGTGTAAAGGCGGGACGAGGTTGTGCGGACCTGAAGTGTGTGGCGGAGAGGAAAAAGTAGAGGATTTCCCGACACTGGGGCAAGTTTTAAAGCTGTGTGAGACACACACACACACTTGTTATTAGATTCTTGCAGCTTAGCCAGGAGAAAGTTTGAGGGAGGGGGTGCTACTGTTACTACATCTGTTCCCAGCCATCACTCTCACTGAAACACAACACACACATACACACACAGACACTGGTTCTTAAACATCCTTGAAAGAAGAAACCATCCACAGGTGACACTGCAAAGGTCACGCGCAGAGCGATATGGAGGTGTGTGTGAGAGACAAGAAGTGTTTGTGTTCAGTAGAAACAGAGGCTGGAAAAGTCCATGCGTGCTGCCAAACACTCTGGAAAAAAATTCCCCCCCCCCTCCCTCTAACGAGCTGCGCTCCCGGCACCGCCAAAGCATCACCGACATAACAACTGATGCATGAAGGAATCTATGAAGTGCTCACTTGGATTACGGTCAGAAAACCTTGCCTCGGACAATTTCCCCAAACCGGTGTGAGCCCCCTCCCCGCATCCCCCCTAACCGAGATCCCTACGGAGGGCAGAATTGAAGCAGCCGATGCGCTTTGTTTCCTGACCACCTAAATTCACTTGTTTGTCGATAATCATGGTGGACTTTCATTCCCGACAGGGTGTGGAGGCGAGCGCCAGCTCCTCGGCTGGCAGTGGGGGATGTTTTTGGTGCGAAGCCGTCGTTTCAGACCTCTGGAGACGGCTCTGACGTCCTGTGAAGCGGAGCGGAGGTGACGGAGGTGTGAGATCCCTCGCTCGCTCGCTCAAGGGGCTCTACTGATTAGGGTGCGCTCGTTCAGGAGAAGAGATTCCCGCAGTGCTAAATCATCCCACACACACACACACACACACACACCATGCACGGGTTAGAAGCCTGGGGATTATACGACGCACCATGGGGTCGAGAGAGAGAGAGAGAGAGAGAGAGAGAGGGAGGAAGAAATGTTGATATGAAATTAAACGGGGTGTAGAATTAAAATTTTAATTGCAGTTGGTTGTATATAGAATATACGAATACAAATTTTGTTCCTTTACTTTATCACTTCTTTCCCTGAGATCCCCAGGCCACGGTGTCGGCCCGTACACAGCACCAGTATAAATAAAGGATGTTCTCTGTCCTCCAGTGCTGATGCATGTGACCGTGCCACATGCGAAACAACACCTGGTTATTTATTAGACCGGCGAGCCTTCATTCCCAAACTAAATTTAACCAAACACTGGTCAAGGTCCAAAGCCGCAGCTCGGCCGCTCGTGGCATCACGACGGACAGATTTCTCACTGAGATCTGGAATTCTCGACCTGAGAGTGGAACAGCCCAGGGAGAAATGCAGATCGGTTGTTTTAGTAGCTGTCTTGCTTGTCTGAAGTTCCCAGGCTGGAGCTGCCGTGAGCTTTTTTTTTTTTTTTTTTTTTCCTTCTCGAAACCTGGCTGATAGACAATGGCTCAGAGCCAAACTGCCGAAAGTGACACATACACTTCAAAGCTAACAGGAGCGAGGACGGTGCTGCTAGTGTGTGTGTGTGTGTGTGTGTGTGTGTGTGTGTGTGTGTGTGTGTGTGAGAGAGAGAGAGAGAGAGAGAGAGAGAGAGAGAGACAGTGGGGGGAGAGGAGGTGCTGTGTGCTTTTACCTGCTGAGAGGAGAGCACCCACATGTTAAGGACGGAGGGATGAGGGGAGGAGGAGAGAAAAAGAAAGAGCAGTTTTTCCAGCGTGTACTTTTAAAAACAATAACACTAACCAAAACGGGCGCCGTCTGATCTCTGATTCGCGAGCGCCTGAACTATAGCGCTTTAGGAACGACTTTGAAACTAATGCATCATATAGACTGTATTTGTATTATTTGATAAAACAATCGTCTTGAATCAATCTTCGCTGATCCCGATTCGATTTATGATGCAAAAGGTTTTCTTGGTGAGATTTGTCCGCAAAACATCTCCGAAACCCGGATCTGATTTTAATTTCTAACAAAAACGGGGATGCACCACAGTTCTCCTTGAAGCTGCAAAGCAGTTCTTTTTCTTCCAAAACTGTACATCTAGAATTTAGATCCGTGTTCGTCTTTGCGTCGGTGCGACAACTTTAACTGAAACTCTATCCAAGTTGTGAAACAAAGCAGCCCGGTGCTGTTTTTCAGGCCACAGACAGACATCGCACCAAGAAACCAGACTATTCTGAGCTTATTCATTGTCTGTAGTAGTGTGTGTACATGAAACCAACCGGCACTGAACAGCACCCTAGTGTTAGTACTTCACTTTCTGTGGATTCCTATTTTAAACCATACAAGAGGTTTTTTTTTTTTTTAAGCAAAAACTTAACCCAAAGAAGTGGACTGTTGGCCAGGAAAGGAGCCTTTTAGTGGCAGCGAGAGAGAGAGACATGCAGGTTGGGAATAGGGGTGAGGGGCCTGCGGGGCTGCAGATCCGGTGACCATATGTTGGCTATTTATTACAGCCTCCTGTGTGTCTGTCCTGACACGGCGCTTCTCAAAAAGACTCGGTGTAAAAAGGTGGTGGAGGAAAGGATGGAGACAATCCCACTCAAACGGTGTTGTGTATCAGTACTACAAAGCAGAAGAGTGTGAGGAGATGGAGGAAGGAAGCAGCCCTCACCCTCCCTCCCTCCCTGCCTGTCTCCCTTTGTTTCTCTCTCTCTCTCCGTCTCTCATACACTGTTGCATATGGAAAATAAAACGGGCTGCAACAGCTTCGCTCCGGTGCGGCACCGAAACTTGCCAAAGTTCAGTTTTATCACGACGTGCCTGGGAAGGGGAGTGTGAATGTGTGTTTAACGTCCTATGGGAAAGCTGGAGTCATCCGTATGTGTGTGTGTGTGTGTGTATGTGTATGTGTTGCTGCTGTTCTGTCGTCTCCACTGAGTCACTGGGAGCTACTGAGGCCCGCACACGCCTGCATCCTGCCTTGACATGCCAATAGTCCCCCTCCTCTCTCTCCCTCTGTCTCTCTCTCTCTCGCTCACACACACACGCAGAGCACTAGGGCACAATTCTACTTAACTTGATTCGCACTCGAAGTAGTTAGGCTACAACAATGCTTCCATTCTAGCACGGACAACAGAAGGAAACGACCTCCTTTAAAGCTGGAAAACATGACTTTAATGACTGATTATACAGACTGGTGTGTTTTTTGGATGTATTCGTCAACACACACCACTAAAGTCCGAGGGATGCTGCTCGGATTTGTTACAAACGAGCTCGGATCAATCCATCGCATCCAGAAAAAAAAAAATAGATTCTTTCATAAATGTAATTCATTTCTTATGATGGGGGGGGGGGGGAAACATCCATACACCAATATCAGAACTCACTCACTCCACCATGCCGCCATGCCGCTCCCCTACACAACTGCCAAAAAAATAGTTTTTTTAAAATGCCATATTTAAATATATAAAAAATTAATATAAATACTACTATTACTGTGAATAAAGGTGTGGTTGGCGACGCTAACTAAAGGAAATCAGATTATATTTTCCTTTCGCTTCATCAACACTGCTCATAAATGCCCCGAGGTACACTGAAGCTTCTTGAGAAACATCCATTAACCAGAACAGAAAGTTATTGAAATAAAATGCAACTTCCTGCTAAAAGTCCCTTATATCGAACATTAATTATCAACTAAATTACAGTAGATAATACTAGATTACTGGAAAATGTTGTTCGAGTAGTGCCAAATCTAAGTGTAAACCAGCAGCTCCCACACACATACAGACATACACATACACACACAGGAAGGGATGAGCCACACACACACAGAGACACACACAGTCCCAGCAGCCAGGCCAGACGGATCGTATCTGACTCTCTCAAACTCAACCGAACCCGAGTTTTTAACACTGATAAGGTTTAAAGGGGAGTTACTTCCTCCTCACATACTCGCCTTACTGCTGTCTCTCCATCTACACTCCTCCGTTCCTTTATTCCCCCTCTCTCACACACTCGCTTTCTATCTCTCTCTCTCTATCTCTCTCTCAGAGGGCAAAGATCAGCGTATCAATGCAGAAGCATGTTTGCAGAAGCAAAAGTCAAAGAGGCTGATCAGAGGCCAGGCTGGGACAAAGTGATAGGAAAAAGAAAACCATTCTCTTCTCTACATCTTTCTCGCTCATGGAGGATTTATTCACACCAGGTTTTTTTTTTTTTTACACAAGACCTTACTCTGAAACTTCAAATCAAATTCCAAATTATTACTAACTTGACCTGGTTAAATTAAAAGGTCCCGTATTTCACCATTTCTTTAACAAGTTACAGTAAGACATGTCTCATACCTCAGCCTAAAAAGTGTGTGTAAATGCTCTAGTGCGCACTCCTCCTCCAAATGTGCCATTTCAGTGTCTATGTAAATGAGCCCATGCTAAGCCACACCCACAAGAGTACAGAAGAGCTGAGCAATATGCTGGGAGAGGGTATATTCTTTTATGATGTCACATTAGGGGGAAAAAAACAAACGAAAAAAAAACTAAACATCTAATTGGACTGTATTGAGCTCTACAAAAAAGGCCAAATATGTTTATACAGTGACAGCAAAAAAACAAACAAACAAACAAACAAAAAATTATTACAGTAGATAATACTACTTTACTGGAAAATGTTGTTCGAGTAGTGCCAAATCTAACTGTAAACCAGCAGCTCCCCCCCACACACACACGTGTATATACACACACACACTATATCTATATCTATCTATATATATATATATTCCAAATTATTAAAAGATCCTGTATTTTACTCCTCCTCCAAATGTGCCATTTCAGCGTCTATGTGAATGATTATATATATATATATATATATATATATATATATATATATATATATAGTAAACTATTATATTTAGTATAATAAATAAGCAGCAGCAGTAGCTCCTTGCTTAAGTCAGCTTTAATAGCTCTCATAACCTCAGACTATGCTGCGTGCCACCCGTAATGCCCGGCCTGTCTGGCTCACTTCCTGTTTTTCAATTGATTGAACCTCTTTCTCACTGCAATCAATAGGGATTTCCGTGTCTTTCCTCTGATATTTTGCCCCACCACTAGAGTGCATCCTCACCTGGCCGATCAGACGCAAGACGGGGTTGAAGGCGCACCAGAGCTGACTAAACTAAACACGGCCTTAATGTCAAATCTTACAATAATGATGCTTCGTGTCAATCTAGAAAGCTAGGCACGTTTCCAAAGTCGACTATTACCATCTAGGACTGTTAACACTTGATGCGCATATTTCTATACACGCGCACGACTCTGTGTATAAATGAACTGAGGATTTTTTTCCCACATGTATAACCCAAGTCATTCTGTGGGAAAATGCTCTTATTTATACGCTTCCTGTCCAGGTCTGGCTCGAACTGTCCACAGAGCAGAACAGAAACAACTGTTCAAGCATACGTGGCTATCTAAGTGCGCACACACACACAGAGGCTACTGTTTAACTCATCTAAGGCTGTCGAGATAGCATTGTCCTTCTCTCCACTCCTTTCGTTTGGTGCTGAGGGGGAATGCTGGGTGTGTCTGTGTGCTCCAACCACAGAGCAGAGAAACTCGGCAGCCGTGTGCGGCAGCGTCTCCAGCAGAGAGCAGGGTTTCCACGTCTCTGCGCTGACACGGTGCATTCAAAATAATAAAATAAATAAATAAATAAACGAGCTAATCCGCTTTTATTCTTAACGCTGCTAGTATGCCCCCTTCTTTATTTTTTCTTTCTTTCTAACCCCATGTGAGGAAGGAATGACTTTCCTGCTGAAACTTCTCCTTTCACACATCTCCTACGAGCTGTCAGCTGATCTCATGTTACACACAATGTCGATCAGAGAGTTGACTTTTCTTTGCCGGAGTCTGTTTAAAAAAAGAGAAGACCATAGACTTGTGCGTATATATATATATATATATACATATATAAAATGTGTGTGTGTGTGTGTCCTTTAAAGAGACAGCTGTGTCGAGGATCTCTACGCTCCGTTGCTACTCAAACAGGTTCTCTCTGGCTGTCGGCATGCCTCGGCGCGGACGGCTCGAGGGCAGGACAGAATCTCGACTGCACTACATCTACAGTATCATCATCATCATCATCATCATCATCATCATCAGGATGGAACCCTGCATTTCCACGTCACCGGGGCATCTCTCTCTTTCTCTCCCTCTCTCTCGTACCAAAACGGAGCAAACAAATGTTTAACCTTTTTTAAAAAGACAAGAGCTACAAGAAGTGCATTCATCCATGCAGATGACCTTGGGTTACACTCGCTTAAGGTCGGTCAAAGGAAGCCTTGGGACACTAGTCAGACTGAGAGTTTAAACGCAGACAAGTGTAACTTCCTAATTTCAAAGAGATCAGCCTGTAAATGTCAGGAAACTTCTTGAACATACGACAACTACGAAAAGATTCTGACGCTCGGAGACAGAAAAGTGTACAAAAAATATCTAGTGTCCTGTCACCCAAGGGCTGAGACTACACCACTGCTCGCTTAACGTCTGTCGCAATCACAGTAGCTGTGTTTACATAGAAACTAATATTACACTAATAATGGGAATAATCACCCCGATCAGAATAAATATGCGTCATATAAACACAACAGTCCGACTGGATCGGAATGGAGTTAATAGGTGAATATCATGTGCTACTGATAATATGATTACTCATCAGTTCGAGCCCCGGCACCGCCAGGTGAGCCAAGGCCCTGAACCCCGTCTGCTCCAGGGGCGCCGTATAAACGTCGACCCTGCGCTCTGACCCCAGACTACGAACAACAAGCTGGGTCATGCAAGGGATAAAGAATTTTACAGTATAGGTGACGAATAAAGGCTGAACTTATACAGGTGAACATTTCATCTGATCGTTTTTCTCTTGTCGAAATAAATACATTCCTTCTGCACGTTTGCGCCACATAGGGGTAACATTAGGTCATGCGACGAGTTTCCAAAAAAATATATATATATATATTTTTTTTTAATACATTTTGCTTCCATTTCCTGATGTGTAATCTTTGTGAGCACAAAACAACCCTCAACCTTCACGATCATCCCCTGCATCTAAAATAAGGGCCAATCACTGGCTTACTATTTTTTTTTACATAGTGGAGCATCTAACACATTAAAGAGGAGACTTGAATTCTTGTCAGCTATAATAATAACACAAAAGGTTGGGTTAAATTATTCATATGATTTATTGCTCTGTGTTGTAGTGGTTAGCACTGTTGCCTCGCACTTCAAAAGTCCAAGGTTCGATTCCCGCCTCAGGTCTGTGTGCATGCAAATTAGTCTGAATTGCGTTCCCAAATTGCTACACACATGTGAATGAGCGTGAGTGAGTGAATGCGTTTGTCCCCTGTGATGGATTGCACCCCCCCCGTCCAGGGTGTACCCCGCTCGTCCCCCAAGTCTCCTGTGAGAGGCTCCAGGCCCCCCGCGGCCCTGTACGCAGGAAGCGCTATAGACGTCTATACAAAGCGGTATAGACGATGAATGTGTGAGCGAATGATGTAATGCTTTGAGCGTGTAAACACATCTTATCAGATCAGTGTCCATGTAAACAGTTGAACTGGAATTTCTAATCGGATTGAAGGAATATCGTCTGTGTAAATGTAGCCAAATCTCACAGGAGTGTCGAATGTTCAACAAGATTCAACCTTTCAGTTTCAGTCCAATCCACAGCTCTGGGTATCATCACACACCTAAAACTCGACTGATACGGACATCCTTTTGGTAACCGAATCTCTGCTGCTGAGCTATGTGAAACATCATGAGACATAAGGGCATTGGGGGGGGGCGCTATGAGACAATTTGTCTTCTGTATTCATGTCAACACCGCACACACACGTACACCACACACTAACAATACAAATTACAACCGTGGATCGGAAAATATGATTCATGCAGCTTTAAACGGATCCACCTTCACATCGATCCAACATACGCGATGACGTGCAGGAAAAGATCGGTGCGGCTCTAAAGACAACATCCTCTACCTTGTGAGGAGCTCCTGAAAACTTTTATCCTCGAAGTTAATATTTTTTCCGGCAAGGGTATTAGACTCGACACTTGCCGAGTGAGAAAAAACGTGAACATAGGACACTAACCCTCGTCATGCCTGCGGTGCTTTACATAACTTTGCATCAGCAGGCTGATGATTGCTTTGGTTCTGGTTAGGATGTCAGGATGAGAGCAGGAACACACTACATGTTGAAAACGGAAAGACACTTGCACACTTTCGTGACACTTGAACGGTAGCGAGCGAGCGAGCGAGCGCATGCATGCTGTCGGACTCGGGTAAAGGGGATGAGCGCGAGCGTGGCAGGACGCGTGCACGGTGCAGTCTCTCTGCGTGCAAAAGAGGGCAGCAAGCGGAGACACAGAGGCATGAAACGGAAAAGGCACTGGACACGGCTGAACAACTGAAACCCTCATATAATTGAGGTTTAAAATATATATATATATATATTTTTTTTTTAAAGCAACAAGGCCGGCAAGGTGACAAAGAATGCTGTGGAAAAGATAAAACACAAAGACACTACGGGGGGAAAGTTTCAAATGATACTTTGCATGCTTGCCCAGGAAGCAAAGTTCTGTAAGGGTTCGTCCATGCTGTGTTTTACAGTATTTCAGAAATTGAGGATGTGCTGAGGCTGTGTGTGAGGTTGAGGAGGCACGGCCTGAGAAGGAGGGATATTTACCAGTCAGAAGGACCGCCGTGAACCTCGAGCGTCAGCACCCACGGCTCACACTGCAGGGAGACCACAGATAGGGTTTAATACACACACACACACACACACACACACACACACAGAGACAAGACAAAGATGCTTGCAAGTCAACTCATGCAAACTCCTTCCCCAGTATGACACCAGGCTATTACACAAGACCTGCTTGTGTGTCTAATGCGATGAGTGAAGCAATGAGGGTACGGCACTCGATTCACATCTCCTGTGAGCGTCTAACAGAGCAATAAATCTTACAATGATGTACTTAATCTGTGAACCTACCATGCAAATATTAGAGCTGAGCGCGAGTACTGTAACATTTCAGAGTATTACACACGCGCGTCGTCGTCGTCAACAAAACAAACCTCTAGTTGTAATATTCATTACATCATAATGATTGTTCACTAGGGTTCTTATGATGACCAAAATGTTGCCTTTAATACCAATATTGCCTGTGATGTCATAGTATGAGCACCAAATTGATGAGAACCTAATAAACAAGCGAATAATGATTGAACTCCCGCTGTAGTGTAGTTGTATTTGTGGACTTCAAATATATATATAAATTTTTTTTTTCAGAAATATATTAATCATCTTCAACACCTCAGATCGTGCATTTTTTTTCCATACATTAATCTCCCTGTATTTCACTCCTCCTATAAACACACCTTTTCCGAGTCTATGTAAATACATCTGAGCCACGCCCACAAGAGAACAAGATGGGAGGAGGGGCTCCTCCTATATGAGGTCACATTAGGGGCGGGAGGTGGGTTATAAAATCTAACTTTTTTATAAATAACAGACATTTACATAACTTTTATATAATTAAAAAAAAAGTTTACTTGGGCACAAAAGTGTATATACAATAAAACTTTCACTTGTTGTTTGACCCACGCGGTCTGTTTGGTGTTTCTTGTGCGCACAGATTTTTAAAGGAAGTAAAAACTGTTAGACGTCTAATAAAGTGTTTTAATAAACAATATCGTTTGAATCCTTAAAGAAATGCTTTGCCAAAGTGCTCACGTTGGCGGTTTGGCCCTGGACTTGTGCATGATGGCTGTAGATGACTATATGAGCTGTGTATATACTGTGACTGTTGTGATCAAGCAGCTTTGTTACAGGCATCTACAAATTATCACCTATAATAAGATTCACCTCCAATACAACATAAGCTTAGTTAGTCTGACATGAACGTACTGGCTACAATGCTGAAGCACAATACAGAGCCACAGGGGGCATAAACTTATAGTGTAAGCAGTGCAGCACTAAACTGTTCCGTATCTTTACTGGTAATTTAACACGCCGTCATGTCCAGTGCGCGTCTGTCCTGCAGTTCTACGTCTGTTCGACTTCTTTTTTTCTTATTTTGTCTTTGAAGTCCTTCATTTAGCTTCGGTTCCTGTCTGTATGTTTATGCAAATATGTGTGTGTGTGTGTGTGTGTGTGTAAGACAGCGACATACAGATGGGCAGAGACGTGGAAGTCGACAGATTTAGAGCTTATCGTCTTTGTGGAGGAGCTTTTGAAAAGACGGAGGAGACAAGCGGAGACGGAGTTGGAGGAAAAGCGAGGACGTGTAACGGTTCGGGAGCCGACCATGATGATCAAAATGTGAAGAACGAATTCTGGTTTAAAACTAATAATTTGGGGGAAAAAGACAAAAAATAAAAAATAAAAATAAAAAAGGACAGCGGGGAGATGAGGGGAATAAAAGAACCAGAGAAGGAGGGAGGGATGAGAGAGAGAGAGAGAGAGAGAGAGAGAGAGAGGACAGTGATTATCAGATTAGTGGCTGGTAAGACTGCCTAATTGAGACACACTGAGGTAGTTATAATGGCTGGGTGGAGGAGACATTTTAGGTTGCAAAGGTCTTGAGCCATGCCAGTGTGTGTGTGTGTGTGTGTGCGCGTGTGTGTATGTGCACGCACAAACAACACCCAGTCTCTGCCTCATCTCCAGCCTAACCAGCTGAATACCAGCAGTGTGTGAGGCTGTGAAACAGAGGATGCAGGGAAACGAGCAAACAGAACCGCGCAGCTGTGATTAGCGCTGGCGATGGAATGTCGTCGACGTCATCGCTTGGCTCCGACCCTTGAATAACAATGACGCTTACATTTTATTTACATTAACCCTATTATTTTACCAAAAAAAAAAATAAATAAATAAATAAAATAAAAACACACACCAGGTCCAGAAATTCTCCTCACAAAATAGGTTCTCATCCTTCACCTAGGTGCTTCCACCAAGGTGTTAGTTCACTTTACGACGGGGCCTTAAGCGGTACATCATCATAACCGTAAAAAGCTTCATGTTTGTTCAATAAGCCTGCCAGCTAATACCAATGACAAAACATTACCCCAGTATCACGTGACCGTACTCGGCACGACCCTGGTGCTCTTCCTGAATATTTTACACAACACATCTGGATATGACATGCTAGTATTCGTATTTCTTAAAGCACGACCCTTGGGTGAACCAGATGTCCACATTTTTAGTCCAGGTGTATCAGGAGCGGGAAGGGAGCAAGCACCAGCAGGTTTTTACAGCTCTGCCCCCCCCGTTCACACCTGACATTAACATGCGTCCTGGGTGATCAGGTCACGAGTGGTCAGCTCCGAGTACGGGAGTGAACGGGGTCGAGCGCGTTCCAAAGACGCATTGTGATCCACATTCGGAGTCGGGCGCGTATAGCCATTTAACATCTGTTGTATGAAAGGTGAATGGTGGGTCAGTGGTTAGACATCCTGCCGGCCATGAGGAAGGCCCGGGGTTGCAGGGCATACTTAGTCTAGGTCTCAAATGTGCGAGACTATCACTTCTTCTTTTGGTTTTACGGGCAGGTTGGTGCAATACTGCCACCTACTACTGCGCTGGAGGGTAGAGGCAGAAGATAGGAAGAAGAAAAAAATAATTAAACAACTAATAGCACAAGTTACACACCTTTTCAATGGTGAAGATGCTTTTAGTAGTTTTTAATATTTCAAAACGTGTGAACTTTAGACAGTTAACATCAGTAGAATCGCGGGGAGAGAAAAAATAAATCACAATGCCTGAAAATTGATTCGCTGGTCTACCAATACTGGTTGTGTTGCTCTGTAAAGTCGAAGATGCATCGAGGTACCGTGCCGAAAGATTTCATGCGGAATAATGACCTGCACTATTTGTGCACTCTTTCTAAATTTATTCGGTCCTATTTACGCCGACGAACGTAAACACAGCAACGTGGCAATTTTCGCCAAGAATATAATTGTAATTGGAGACACAGCAACGTTATTATTAGTGTCCGTGTGTGAGGTGGACGTTACCGATTGACACTGAGCATTACCGTGTGTATTTGCGTATGAGTGAAAGAGAAAGAGAGAGAGCGCAAGAGAGAGAGCGAGTGTGTGTGTGTGTGTGTGTATATATAAAGAATGCTGCTGTGCTGTTTCTGCGCAGGATGACAGGCACGGACAAGTGCAGGAACCGACAGCTTCTTCAGTTCACAGGCTCCACAGCTTCTCCACCTGCCCATACCCTCAGCCTCACACTGAACACTAACACCAAACACACATAAAGGGACACAGACAGACTGCTGGACACAGACTGAACTCTCCAAGTCGATGGGAAAAAAAAGCAGATGTAGTCACAGAGAGTTAAAAGCTGAAAGTGTGTGTGTGGATGTAGGAGTGTACAGCAGCACACCAGAGCGAAGTTGTTGCATTCATCTGGATTAACAAGAAAGTCCGGTTCCTTCCTTCTCTCTAAGGCGACGATCGACGTCAACGGCTTCCCAGCCTGACTCACTCGCTTTCTCACTTTGTGTTAGTTCCACTGAAAGGACAAAGTGAAGCAGAGGGAGGGGAAGAACATCCTTATCAATGCAGACCGTACACACGGGTACACACTCGCACATACCAAGACGTACTCAGATACTCTGTTTACTCAAATAAAATTAAAAAAAACATTAAAATTAAAAAGTTTTTGGTTTGTTTGCTGATTAAGGAAACAGTGAGGGTGAAGTGAGTAAGCTCTGAGCATCACCTAAACTTTGGTTTAATTTAACACTATATTTAATGCTACAATAAATATAATGAAATAGGAAAACAGACTTGATTTGATTTCAATCAATGTTTCTGAGCAGAGAAAAGAGAGAGAGAGAAAAAAAAGTTTCACGCCCTGCAGCAGGAGTCTAACTGCCAAGCCTTCCTTCCTCCGTATTCTCCCTTTCAGAAACCATGTGGTCTCTGTGTGTTTAATTTCCAGTACATCTTCCCAGATATTTCCCCTCCAAACCTCAGCCAAGCGCTAGACTGAAACCGTCCATAAGTGTAAAAAAAAAAAAAAAAAAAAAAAAAAAAAAGGACTGTAAAAAGGAGCGATGGCGAGAGCAGCACTGCCACCGCGGCCATGTCTGGAGACTAACAGGAAAGCGGTGGAGTCATGGCCTGACTTGTAGAGATGCTCGTCCCCAACAGACTGCTAATGTTTTACTACGAACGTGCTGGTGCGGAGATTCCGAACCGGCCGTGATGGGATTAAAGTTTTATCAGCTCGACTCGTTCAGCAAACAATAAATTCTCATCAGTCACTTCAGTTACAGCTATCTAATCGGACAATCTGGTGATCAGTGCGAGTAAGCGCTGGCGTCGTATATGATGTAGCGTTACACCCTGACCTCAATGCAGTTCGATTCTACAGGATCTACAAGGAGAAACAAGGACAGGAACCTGGAGTAAACTTAAAAAAATAAAAATAAAAAAATGTAAGAAAAAAATAAATAAATCACCAAAATGACTTCAAGAAGAAACAAATTCAACCTAAACAAATGCTTGATATTGAGAACTGAATGTTAAATCCATTAGAATTATTAAACAAAACATGATTAAATCTCGGAGACGTTTAACGTGATCCATACGGGTTTCCTCGAGAGGAAAACAAAGACGAAGCCATGGCCAATTTTTATAAATCTCTCAACACTGCTTTCTTGCTGTACAAATGTGCAGCAAATGAATAGTTTATAATGAAGATCATTTACCAACAGTGTTGCACAATTAATCTCATAAAAATCGAAATCGCACTATGCAATTATTTAACCGCAAAATGCTGCAATTTATTATTGGTAGTGTACAGTCTGGAATTTATGTTGACGTTTTTTTTATTTAACTATATGTAAGTATTTCTTTTCAATGTAGTATTAAGGTGATGAATAAATATTGGCAAGCAGCTTTCGTAATGAGATCATTTGTCCAGTAAAAGGTTGTCCTTGTGCCACCAGGGCAGCTCTGGCTATACAAGACTTCTGGGGGTGTGCTGTGGTCTCGTAGCGACGGATGCTTTGGGTGCTGTGGATTTGTGGAGTGGTCGGACTCGTTTGTCCGCCGCATTCCACTGGTGCTCAATCGGAATAGGAGCTGAGGAATTTGGACTCTGGACTCTGAGAATTTGGAGGCTTGAACTCTCCATCCTCGGCAGGCTGTGATGCACCGGGTATTCCGATACCTTTCAATCATGTCCTCAAAGGCATAAATGAGCCTTGGATGCCCATGATCCTGTTATCAGTTTACTGATATATAATGGTTAATCAATGTTATTCAATTCACCTTGCAGTGGCAGTAGTGGTGTTGCTGATCAGTATAAAAAACATCTAGAAATGAGTTGATGGCTACCAACCATGTGACATGTGACCTCAGCGTCTTTTCATCCCGCCCACACATCGACTATTTGGAGGTTAAGAAACGGGTGATTGGCATGAGTGGAATAGTTAGTGTCGCTCGCAACCCCTCCTCCCCGAAAACACGGCCAATCAGTTGCCTAGGCTTCCCGGTGTAGCAAGATTCGAACCCGTAAATGCTTTACTATTGCACGACTCATTGCATGCACAGAATCACCTAAATACGAGTCTGATTAGGCTGAAAACCGGTCCACTGACCATCTGAAACCTGATTCAGATTTCATTGAAAAATCAAGCAGCAGTAACCCGGCCCCGACTAACTTTGATGCTGAAACAGACACGACAGTAAATTAATAAAAACCTTTCGTTTATAGCCAAAACATGCACCATCTTGTCATTTATGCTGTATTTACTACCCTGGTATTCTCATGAACCTTTGAAGCCTGGAACAGCTTCAAAATGCAAGGCTTTAAACCTTTTAGAACTGAAGTGGCACAATAAACACGGCATCAGGAATAACCAACACTGGAAACGTCAGTATATTTAAACAGGAAGCGTGAAGTTCACTTACATACTTATAGGCAATGAATCGTAACAAATTTACAGGTTCGTGCCAAATATAAACTCAATTCGGGATACATTTCCTTCGCTTTAACATCATGCAGGCTCGACACTCGGCTGATGAGGTGTGTGCGTTAGCTTGCTGGCACAGCAGCTCTTGGCTCTGGAATTAAACATGGCTGCAAACTGCTGGTCCTTGGCAACAGGTGCCAGAGACTGACACTTTTTTTTTTTTTTTCCCCTCACTCAAGCCAGTACGTCTTTATTTGGGCCTGAATGGTGTGTATGCTGCCCAGGCTTGGCCGTGCTCTCAGCGGAGTACCGATGCAGAGGTTGTCTGGTCATATGAGCCTGCCTAGGGGAAGGAGACAGGCTCAAATTCAGCCTCCTCTCCATGTCGGTGCAAACTGCACAGGAACGTCGAGCGGAGAAGAGCTGAGGGGTTTCTCACTAGAGACTGACAACGGGTCAGATCAACAAAGGTTGATTTGGAAGGCATGCTCATACTAGCACATGTGCACACACACACACGGTATGAGTTACAAAGCAGGAGTACAGATGCAGACTGTGTGCTGACAGATTGGTGTATCGCTGACAGCTGCCTTGGGAAAAAAAAAAAAAAAAAAAAAAGGCATACACTGTCCTCCACACGCTACAGATGGTACGAGGTTGTATGTGTGCACAAGTGTTCGCGGGCAGGCTTGCGTACAGACCATCACTATCCTTCCGATGCATTAAAACACTGCAGGCTTTCGCAGGCTGATGTTCGGTTCCCTTTAGGAAAGAAATCTTAAATGAATAAGCTGGCATTGATGTCAGGCTACAAGGCTTCTACAGAGACATGGGACGGTGCGAATCGCTGGGGAAAAAACACAAAGTGAGCCCCTAATCCCCCTGTCCATCTCACCGATGCTCTTCTGATTACTTAGTTTTTGCAGACATGTTCCTGCAGGAAAAATCAGATGTCTGACATCCTCTATTTATAGCAGCGTCGTTTTGTTTTTGGCACCCAATAGGACACGGACATGGAGAGGCCTTTTCTTATCGTGCATCGCATGCAACGGTTTTAAACCGTCCATACAGGATGCATTCAATAATACATTTACCACTCTTGTGGTCAGTCATGCTTAACATGGTCCATGAATGAAACAAGACTCCTAGATAGAAGGCACATGGGAATCCCTCCCACCTTCTCCTTTCTCCTCCGATTGCTTGGGCTGTTCCCTCAGCTGTATTTATGACAGCGGGGACGCTGCAGGCCTCGGCGCTCTTCTCTGACAGTTGTCCGTCTGCAACAAATGGTGCATTCATCGCAGGGCGGCAGTGACGGCTCCGCTCCGTAAATCACTCCTCCAGGACAGTCTGTCCATGCCAAGTAGACAAACTTCTGGATGATAATAATATAAACTTAACACATTATCTTCGCCATCGTCTTTGGACACGTCCTCCACTTGTTCTCTGATGCACAGCGCATGAGGTCATAGCACGGAAACGATGAAATAAAGATTTCACACTCGAATTAACGAGGAGGTTAATCTACAAACGGCATGATGTGAGTGAAAGAAAACGGTACACTCTTACAAAAGGTTCAGTCAGCATTAAAAACAGAAACTTGGCAGGTGTGAATGATGACTAGGCGAGTGTGAATGAAATATTCTCCCAACACTAGCATGGAAAAACCAGGACGTTTGCTGATGGCCTGGACACAGAGATGTAATAGTCCAAGATTAGCTCGGGGGTTAAGTCGCACTGAATTTGAGCTCACAGCTGTATCTCCGTCTTTATGTCTCTGGAAACTAAAGGACTAAAGATGCTTAGGATAATCTCTTTTTCGAAGCAAGAGACTCCTGGTAAGGCGTGGCTCCTGGTTTCATGAGGTAAAACCCAAAAGCCTCCCTACACCTGAAAAGAAAACGATGGAGGGAGGGAGCGAGCGCTCGGAGGGCTTTTCAGGCCCGTTAAGCCGACAAGCCATTACACGCCGACGTGAACAGATCTCCAATATGCCCTGAACACACAACGTGCTCCCTGAGCTGCGGATCTCAAAGACTTTCAATAGATTTAAACGTCCCTGCTTTTCAAAGAATGCTCGTTAGGTTGCAAAACTTCAATAACGGTCGCCGAGCGCACGCAGTCTTGAATTCCTGGTCTTAGTTTTGCACACGACCTGTCGAGAACTGGACGAGCTATAGGGTACTGATGCTACAGTTAAGCAGATGATCATTTCCCAAAATCTAACCTTAAAGTTGTCAGTAGCCGTCAGGAAATCTCCTGTAACAACACTCTGGTTATAGATTGGCCAAGTAGGAGTCTGCCTTCTAAATATTTTCTCAATTTTTTTTTTTCTTCCAAAACTTCCTTCTTAAAGGAATCACAGACAGCGTTTCCACCATGATCCCAACAAATGCCTCTTGACTTAAAAATAAATCCACACCCCTGTGCCTTCATGGTGTTTAAGGGGACTGATGCCTAGCCTGCTATTAACAGTGGTATAAGTTGTAGAGTTGTGCTGCCGGGCGTCTGTGGGTTCCACCTTGTCTGTTTGGGAGACGGAGGAAAACCGCTGGAGGGGGGGTTTTAATGGAGCACTGGGCAGATACGCCTCTTACAGCATGCTATAATGGAGCTCTTTGTGAAAGCAAGAAGAATACACCCTTCATCTGGACTGAGACTGAGGCTATCCCAAAGTCTGTCTCTCTCTTTCTCCCTCACACACACACACACACACTTGTGCATACACACATGATTTGCGGCCTGCAAGACCCCCCCCCCTCCCCTTCCACTGAAGAACGCAGCTACTTGGCAGAAAAGGAAAAAGTACTCATTCAGCAACTAGATGGCGCTGTACTTAGTCAACACCTGTCCTTTTAATGCCAGAACAACTGCAATGTTATCTGCAATTCCAGATGAGTCATTGCACACACCTCTACATCTAGCCCTCACTTTCTCCCTCCCTCCCTCCCTCCCTCCACAGCACTTTGGCTCCGGTTCTGATGTTATATGACCTAAGCTCCAAAGTGAGGATGGAGGCCAAAGTACAAGGCCATAACATCAGCCAACTGGTGCAATGAAAGCGCTCACCCACCTACATTTCAGGACCTACCCCCTAAAACACAAAATCACATGACTACCCTTCAGCCAATGAGAGGCCAGGTATCCAGCTGTTTGCTAAGGCAGCATGCTTTGATTGACAGGCAGACCAGCTCTCCCAGTGGGGCTTATCCATCAAACTCCAGGGGCATGTGGGCACGCTGGAACTTCTCGGTTACACTGAAGCGACTCGGCGGCATCACATCGCGTACTCTCCTCTCCCCTCCTCTCCTCTGGCTGAAATAAGAGTCACATTGTGTTTTTTTTTCTTGCCACTCCACAGTCACTGTGCTAGTCTTGCTCTCTCGTCTCTCTCTCTCTCTGTACATAGGCCTCTGCCTGAGGACATGCTCTTACAAGGGAGTAATTCATCTGAAATAGGGGGTTGGAAGCTCTGGAACTTCAGAAAGCTTTTTTTTTTTTTTTTTTTTTAAATGCTCTGGTTATCTATAATTTTTTTTTTGTTTCCATGATAAGATGCAACACGCCAGGTTTGAACGGGATGCTCCGATCGAGCAGATGACTTTCTTAAGAAAGTGCCAAATTGCAACGTGGCAACCAAAGCTGTCTCTACTACACATCCTTGATTTCATCGCCCGTGCCAAATTTCCGATCCAACCCGAGCATCATTTGGTGCAGAGATCTTTGTACGGGGAAATAAAATGCCTCGTCGTTTGCACTCGATTCAATTTAAAACACACAAGAGGCCATTAAGCGTATAGGACAAAAGCAGAATCAGTAGACTGCGAGATTCATTACAGTGCTACTAGTGTTATTTTAATTGCCATTCATAAGCTGTTAACTCTTTTCAAAAGCCAGCAATGCATGTATATGTGAAGGACAACTGATACCAACATGAAAGAATGTACACGGAGAGAGCGCTGAATGAGGAACATCTAGATCTCTGTCGTTCAGCATCGCAGCAGTCACGGGCTGGGGTCAAGACTAACCGGTCCCTTTTGTAATCCCATGGCACTCTGCGGAGGCGTTAGGGCAGTTGCATTTCGTCTGTGGGACTGTAAAGGCCTCATTTCCATCTGTATGGGCCCCCTCAATGTTTTGCCAACAGGGTGATAAAGAGAGTTCCATCAGATGTGAGCCAGCACCAGGCTGGGTACAGATTGGTGGGTGGGTTACAACTCTCAACACAGTCAACCCTTGAGAGAATGAAAACGCTTAATGTTGAAACGGAGACAGAGGAAGGCAACATAGATCACTGGCTGACTTTGGGCTGGTGAGTCAGTCTTTGTCCACTGAAGCAAAGTTCTCACAAACCCGGAGGATGTTCTGTGTCCATTCTGTCTGCAGTTCTCTAAATGTCGCGGTAATTATGAAATCCTGAAAGTAACAGGCAGTTTTCCCCAATTTCCTGTTCAACAAACATTTGAAAAAGTTTTGCAGTCTGGTGGGAAAAGCCATTTTCTTACCAATGAACAGCGGAAACCGCTACAAACACACACACATAGATGCTCGGAACTAATTACGCACTGCTGAGATCAACACGAAGTCTCACTGAATGCTGAACCCTTGGTCATGTTTATTACTCAGAAATCTGATCTGTCTAACTCTCTGGAAGTAAAGATGGAGCCATATCATTATCGCCATGATAATGAAACTGCTCGGTCTTTTGGCTTCATTTCAATTCGGTACACAAGACAAGGGCATTCGGCAGACGTCCTAATCCAGAGCGACTTACATGGCAGCTCTTTATACATCGGCGTATTTAAGGGCCTTGCTCAAGGGCCCAACAGTATAGCATGGCAGTGCTGAGGCTTGAACCTATAACCTTCCAATCAGTAGTCCAAGGTCTAATCTTCTGAGCTACTCCTGCCCCCGAGACAACAACTTAAATCACTTCTATTACTCTCTGGTGTCTAATTTCATTCATTTACTTCCTTTATCGTAAGAAAACCGGTACTATATGGATATTTTGATCCGAGTTGTCTTAAATGTCCTGAATTGTTCGAAAAGTGGTCAGCATTTGTTGTATGTGTAAATAAGTCAAAAGAAAGAAAAAAAAAAGGAAAGAAACATGACTGTAGTAGTGAATTAAATAGTGACTATAAACAAGACTGGAATAATCTCTTCGAAGAGTCCTTGACCCAGCTTCCTACTTACGAGCCTATCAACACCCTACTTATCTCAAGCTCTTTCTTCCTCTAAACTTTATGGCCATCTTTGCTCGTTTTTTTTTCTTTTTTTCTTTCCCTGATACTTAGTACCAAAGTTCATGAGCCGAGGCCTAACTGAGCGGTTAATGATAACACTCCGATCCGCTTGATGGAGAGGTCACAGGGCAAAGTGTGACGGAGAAAGGCAAGGTGACCAACTGACTTCCTGATGACTAAGACTCAGCTGAAATTGTTTGGAGAAATGGTGGTTACAGCTCACCCTTTTTGTAATCTAAACGGCAGGCACGGACAAGTCGGCCCTTATTGAGTTTGCATGTACCTTCTTACCCACTACGCTGTAAAACGCTCTGTGCACAACTCTGGAGCTGATAAAACAAGATTATGAGCTTGGAATTAAATTACTTGTATTGTAAGGAACCTGACAAACCGAGTGCGAGAGAGTAAATATGTGAAAGGTAGGGCACAGGGAGCTGGGCTTGAACAAGCCAGTGTTGTTCAAGTAGGCCTCTTTTGATAAGTGTGAATTACTGATATGGAATAGGTGTTGGAGGTGGGCGGGGCTTTGTGGTTGTTCTTTATGCGCTCAGATCCTGATCAAGAGGCCAGGTTTCACACCGGAGAAAGAGTCCAAATCACTCCCTTTTGTGTCTTCTTCCTCAGAGGCGTGGTAGCAAAGCCAGGCCCATTGACTCCTTGTTTCTCAAGGGAGGCTCACAGTGTACCATTAACCTTAGTCTAGTGGGCCAGGCACGTCTTTACGTTTTACCTGCCCCCACATAACCGCAACCCAAATTTAGGCTTGGATGTACAACCTTAAAATAGCCAGGTCCCCACCCGCCCCGAGCACTTCACCAGCCCGGTCTGCATCGCTGTACGGCATTTATTTTGAAAACACTACTACTGACTGCATCCGAGTCCACCATCTTTCTAATGCTTATGTACCAACACACGTGGGGGGTGGAGGGGTAGGGTGGGGGGTTTCTCAGTCTTCTGTCAAATTACTCGACCCGGCGGTGCGAGGGTTTGTTTTTCATTTGCTCTGGGCATTAACTGAAGCTCAGTATGTGTATACTGTCTGTGGGTTCATTTGAACTCAGTAAGAAGTTGTTGCTGCAGTCAGAGATGCAAGTAGGGCTTGGGTGTGGCGTCCAGATAACAGTCATTCCCAGGCCATAGTTCAGCTACTGCTTTATGTTTGCAAGACCAGGCTGAAACAGTATTTAGGGAAGACAAACTTGACTGGAAATCCCTGTCCCTGTTATTCTGCTTCTGCAAATGGATAAGATGGTGAACATCTTGTTTGTATTGTTCAGTTATATAAAATGCATGCTGATACTTGTTTATTAGAAACAAGTTTTTTTTTTTTTTTTGGCTGAAACAGCAGCATGGTGATGAAGGTTAAAGAAATGTGACCAACATGCAATGACATGGCAGTTTCTCTGAACGGCTACGGAATCGTTTCTGAAAAAGCAAAGACGCAGCATATTTGGCAGTTCCTTGTCCGCTCTGGGTATTTAGCAAGACTTTTGTAAAAAGGGAAAAAACTGCAGCTGAACTTTCAGTGCGTCAGATTCCTCAGTCCCCCTCCCCATCACCAAGCCCCAATCCTATTCTTCAGTGAATCTCTCCACCTCCATTTCAGGTATTGCTAATGGACCCCACCCTTACCTACCCTCCCCCACAGGTGTACCACTCGCTTGGGGATGCTTTCTTTCAAGTAAAAAAAAAAAAAAAAAAAAAAGGAGAGAGAGACGGTCCTAGTGAGGCTGCAAATGGTGTGTGGCTAAACTTTTTACAAAGCAAAGAAGCAGCAAAAGTAGGGGCATGAGCTGTGTTTCTGTGGAGACAAGGTGTGTCCCGTGTTTGCAGAACAAACAATGGTACCTTTTCAGCCCAGCGTGAGTGGGGAGGCAGGTCATTGTGTATGTGGGTGTGCATTGAGCACCTAGGGCGCTGAAAAGGTAGCAAAAAAATAAAAAAAATAGATTTAAAAAAAAAAAAAAAAAACCATGGCTGTGAGACAGTGGGGTTACCGCAAGAGAGTAACGCCAAAAGCCCACCCTTCTAATTACGTGTTTTGCAACTGAATGTAACCGCAATAGCTTTAAAAATATACTCATGCTAAGTTTGGGGGTTTAAAAATAAAAATAAAAAATTGAGTCAAGCGCAATCTTCTCGAGATGCCGTCAACATCAGCTGAGCCACTTCGCTTTTCCCAGCATGCACTAGGGTTGGCAGGTAGGGTGTCATTAGGGCAGCTTGTCTCATCCTCATGGGCTAGGTTTGTTAATCTAACAGCATGGCCCAGTCCAGCCAGATTAGTACTGTCTACACAAAGGCACTTTTTTTTTTTCCTTTTCCCTGCTCGTCTTTTAAAAGTGGCAGACGTGGAAAACACACTGTACCACCCAGGGGTAAACTTTGGGCATGGGCTGGAAAGTGGGACGAGTCTGTTAAAGCAAAACAAACTGAAGTCTGTCTTCTCCGGTATGGCTATATAACTTTGATTGCGGTCACAACACAATCTGGTTGTAAAAAGATACAGGCAATTCAGCTGTGTAACATTTGCATTCTCTCTCTCTGGCAAAAAAAAAAAAAAAAAAAAAAAAA
>JAQQZT010000033.1:29213255-29226972 GCA_030068275.1 Clarias platycephalus | reverse complement strand
TATATGTATGTGTGTGTATATTTTTTTTTAGACAGTTTACGTTCTAGTTTAAGAGAACAAATGTGTCTCAAATAATTATGATATTCTTTATGGTATACCACAAGCCTCGGTACTCTGCCCAATATTATTTTCATTGTATATGCTGCCAACAGAACAGATTACTGAGCAGCATGGAGACAATTTTCTCATACATACAGATGACACACAGCCATCCTGGATGTGTCTTAATAGAATACACTGCACATACATGTGTCTGTGTGTATGTATATGTGTGAACAACTACATACATACATGAGAATGATCTGTGTCAGTGGTGTGGTGTACATCACTGTGTGTAATGATGTGAGCCATGTTTCCTAAGTGTGTGCAAGTCTGCAAGCTTATCAGCAGTACAGCCTACAATCCATACACAGCTGAGGGATGAGAGGAAATCAAAGAGTTGCTCGGTTCCCATACTCTTTCTGCTCTCTTCTCACATTCCCGACATTCCCTGGGGAAACCCTCGGCGTGGACTGGCTAAAATAGGACCAGGCTGTAGCTCCACTGACAGCTGATCTGATGGAATGACGACTTAAGAAAGATATGAGGGACGAGGGCGGATAAATAATAAGCAGAACATGCAGAAACCCTGGTCATATCTCTGGGCTGAGATTTATGAGCGGAAGTTAGAAATATGGGTGCATAAACAAACAAAAGCACGATGGCCAAGAGTGCTCTTATTTTCAGTCTGCTTCTTCGATTGAGGAATTAAGTCAATGATGGATGAATTGAGGATATGAACTCTATAATGACTGTTTTGAAATGGTATTAAAAGCAGCTCTAAAGAGACATCAGAAATGTCAGAATTTTTAAGCCATGCAGTGCAGGAAACGTCCTCCACCGAGACCCGCAATTAAGGACTATTAAAATTGGACATATGATCATACAAAGAAAATGATTTAGATGGGAAAAGACGAAACAAGACGCTGTAGGCCGTGTTTGTGTTTTCAACGTGCGGCTCACCATGGCCTCCATGCGTGCTCGCTTCTCTTCCTCTTCCTTGCGGCGCTGCATGTTCTCCAGGTCTTGCCTCGCCTCGCCGAACGACTGCAGGAAGGTGTCGAAGATCCCGAAGAACTCGTCCGGCTGCATGTGCGCATGTTCCTCTCCAAAGTGCTTCAGAGATTTGGCAAACTAGAAGAAGAGAAAATTGTGACATGAACAATTGGTCCGCGCCATGCACTGGTTTCTGAAGGCAAAACTGCCTTTCAAAAAAGCCGTTCAAATTGGACATATTGCAAGAGTAACTAATTTTCTATACCAGCAACGCCTATTTAATTAGTCGTTCTTGGGTTTCAACAGAAAATCAGGTACAGCTTCTGCTTGGTTGGAATAAAAGTCTGCACACACTGGATCCAGTTCGACTCCCGTGCTCTAAACAAAGGTGTTACTCAACATGGTCTCCATTACAGGTCATGCACTTGCTGCATCGTTGGTGCTCTACCAACTCTACCAACGTGTGCAAGTTGAAAATCCTATCTCACTTTATTAAAAACTAAAATAAAGAAATTGGCCTCTTTTGCGTTACTTTCAGTACAGACCTTGCACTATTTAAAATGCAATTCTGTCTTTCTTTTTTTAAACCCCAATCCAGTGTACATCTTTTAATCCAGGATTTGGCTGGAATTCGCAACTAGCTCAGTGTGAACGTTCCCTACACCTACTAGAGAACATATCTGGAATATCAACTATATAATAAACATGTTACATCGCTTGCCTTTCATGTCGCTCACTCCTAACTTCGGCGTGCGGTGCAGCTATGAAACGCACAGCAGAACGTGCCATTGTTGAACCGAACTAAAACAACAATATTTTAGCGACACTGGACACTGCCAAGCTAGCTACCATAAAGGTTATAGTTATCATAAGGATACGTTTCGATTAAAGGTTAGTATACAGTGAAGATTACAGGCTTCTATACAGTCGTCTGTTTAGGTTTTTTTTTTAATTGTAGAGAGACGCATTAGGATTTAATCTGTAGTGACAAGATAATGTTGGTGAAAACAACATTAAGAAGAGATGCTAGTCTCAGCACCAGACAAGATCTTCTTTTTGTGTTTCCTCGCTCAGGGTGTCCGTCGCACAAATAAAAGCCAGTACAGCGAATGTGTGAGTGTTTAACAGCCACAATGAAGCAAAGATCTGATGTTAGAGTAAAGGGACTGAAAAGAATTCATTCTGTCTGGCACTGGTTCAGCAAAAAAAAAAAAAAAAAAAAAAAAAACTGGTCGGGCGATGCTGTTGCTGCCACTTTACCCCCCCCCCCCCTTCCTTCCTGCAGCCTCCTTCTCTCTCTCTCTCGCTCTCTACCTCCCTTCTTCCCTCCCTCTTTCTCCCTCCCTTCGTCGTTCTCTCGGTTCCACTGAGCAACAAGTGCTGCCTGGGAGTACCACCCCTCCCCCTTGCTCCAACCTCCAGAAGCTATCGCAAATCCTCAGCCTGAGCACAACTGCCAGCTGACAAAACTGTTTAGTCAGCAAGAACGCCAGGCAGGGAGGGAGAGCTTCGGGCTCGAGAGAAGACAGACAGAGTGAGGGAGAGAGATTCTAAAAAAGAAAAGAGAGGCTAATACAGGCTAGGGTTCAGCAAGAGAGGCTGTCGTTAATGCACGGTCTTTTTCTCCCATCAGTCTCAACACTATTTAGCCTTCGAGATAACATCAAAAAAACAAAGAGAGAGAGAGAGAGAGAGAGAGAGAGAGAAAGAGAAAGAGAGAGGGGGGGGAGCTGTAGTATAAGCCATGTGCAAAAGACATGAGTGAACCATCAAGGGTTGTGACTGCTTTAACACTATTGTTCCTCCACTTCCTCCATCACTTCCCTGTCCACCTCAGTTGAGAGGCACAGTTTCACTTCCTGATGATCCCTTCTTCTCTTCGCATTTTTCTTCTCTGCTTGCTTCTCTCCCTATATCTTTTGTTCTTCCCTGCTCTGGCATTCTTTCACATCAGTGACAGCCCTTGAGTTAGACTTTGGACCCACAGTAAATACCTGCTCTATTTGCCTGTTCGAGCTGAAGGGGGTTGTTCGGGAAAGGTGATAGAGGCACAACATGTTGAAAGAGGAGGAGGAGGAGGGAAAAAAAAAAAAAGAAAAAAAAAGAAGAAGGAGGAGGTGAGCCTAACTGACACGTAGGCTTTTGTGACCAGGTTGTCAAAAACTGAGCTGATGAGCCATCGGGATGAGCACATCAGCTCGGTCTGCTGACTGCTCGACGGCCGATGATTAGGTCACGGGCGTAATGAAAGGTTTCCTGAATGCAGTTTCGCAAAACAAGATAGTTTGCGCATCATATTATGGCGGCCAAAGTACTCAGGGAGTGTAATAAAAAAAACAAAGAGGGGAAAAAAGACTAGATCCCCCCTCCAAAAAAAAAAACTCAAGAGACAAAATGGGAGGTAGAATAAAAAATAAATAAATAATAAATGAATCAAGCGGGCAACAGTGGCACACACATGTTCAAACAGGCCAGAGTTTCAACAACATGCGATTTCATTAAAAATGAAATTTGTTAGAAATACCATTATCAAAGTGAAACTTGCACAACTAGACTAATATCAAACCGTGTTACTGAGAGAACATGCCGTGACGTGGCTTCATTTATACATTACAACTGATGAACTGCAGACCATAACAAGCCTTCAGAGACAACCACAAATATAGCCATTGCCATAATGTCTGCGTCCAGCACTATTCTTGTGAGGACTCCATACCCCCCCCCCCCCCGCAACATACACACACCACCACTAAAAGTGGCCCTGCCACAAATCATGCTGTAGCATTTTTTTTACTTTTTTCCCCCAGTTGCAGTTTGCATTCACTCAATTTTATCCTCACTCACAACTCATGTGTACACTTCTCCTTTGAGCATCTAGTGTATATGAGCACATTTATATGACATTATCATCTTTTTCAGTTCATGGCCAGGAAACATGAGATGAACAAAGTGTCTATTAATCTACATGAACACAGATGAGCAATTAACCTCCAGTTTGACCACAGCTTTTTTTTTTTTTCTTCTTTTTTTTTTTTAACGGCTTGTATAATCGGGCTACACATCAAGGCTGAAGCATGACGCTTTCCGAATTGTGAACATACATTCAATAATCAACATTAACAATAGTTTGGACATTGTTATGAACAGCCAGATTATCAGCTTTTAATACATAGTTAAATTTTTTCATGCCATTTAAAACCAACTTTATTAATCCAATGGTTCACCAAATTCACTTAATTCCACCGCACGGGGGAAAAAAAAAAAAAGTTTTGTCCCTGCATCCGCTCTACACTGTCAGTAAGAAGGAATATAATCTTATCTAAAAAAAGGCAAGATAAATATAGCTTGGGAGTCAAAGGGCCAGCTCATCAATACCCCGGGGGTAACACGGGACCTTCTACATCATGCCGAAACCCTAAAGAGAAGAGATACACAGTCTGAAACTTTCAAATTTGTTTCTATGCTTCATTAAGAGAGTCATTTTAATCTTATTTCCTTTTTCTTTTTTTAAGAATAATCTGACTGACTCTTCACTAGCTGTATGAACAGACTTTGTTTTCAGATGCAAAAATGGGGAAAAAATAAATGAATAACAAAGCAAACAGTACATGTAAATCCTGTGCTCTATGTAATAAGCAGATGCAAAGTGATACCCAGCAATTGTTTGGCTGCCGACAGAAAGGGGGTTGGTTAAGTAGCCTGGGCGTCTGGAGACTGCACTTTAAATGAATTAGGAATTGCTAATGCCGGTACCCTGGGTAATTCTGAATCCCAACAGGGAAGAGGTGTGCTTAATTAACTGGTCTAAGCCAAACGCAGACAGAAATCCTTCAGACATCGTACACTTCAACTGCCTTTCAAATCATAATAAAAGAAATAAAAGAAAATAAAAAAAACTTACAAAAATGTTTTCTGACACCAAAACTCTCTTTCAGACGTCAAATTAGAGGTTGCGGCTGCTTATCTATATGTCCTGTGGTTTTGCTAATAAAACCAAACCATCTTGGCATCACCTGTGCATTTAAATCTTACCATAAATATTTACACTTTCATTCAGGCCCTGTGCTAATTGCGTATTTAAGGCTGCATACGGAGGATTTTCAGTTGAACTCTCACTCGGCTACACCGGCATTGTTCGTCTCAGCAGAAACCTGCGATTTGTATATTTTGTCAACAGACCTCACAATGGAGCAGGCCACATCCAGCCTAGGCCTGCACACCCAAACAGAGCTCACAATCATACAAACGGAGAGCAGCGACTCCCAGGCAGCAACGAGAAAGGAAAAAGAAAAAGACAAAAAAAAAAAAAGCTTCTATGGGATGACAACAGCTAAAGTTTAATAACAACAAAACCTGCTATCTAGATTATTTTAACAGCACCGGAGGCCACTGGGACCACAAACAACTGCAATCAAGAATACACTTCTCTGCACCAAGGACTCTGGAGTCCAGGTTTCGGTTTTTCAGCGCCTATAGTTTCCCATCGGAGTGTGTTTTCTGTAATACAGGAACTGCACTTCAGTCTCCATTTATTCCTGTCACTTTAGTTCAAATTTGCATGCCTTTAATTGATCTCTGCGCCAGGGCCTTCAAACGATCATGTGCAAGAAGATTACTTAGTTTAAGAAACAAAAATAATAATAATATAATAATAATCTGCCTTAGCCTATTTATCCAAACATACCGGATCGATCATCAACCCAACACACTTGACGCAACTCATGAGCACTACACAAAGTAAAAAAGGGTGTGTTACGACAAGCGAATTCACAAGCAGGATTAGGAAACAAAAAAGTCAGACCTTTCCCTTTTATCTTTCAAACTTACAGGTTTAACATTTCAAGCGAGCACCCTTTTCAACTTTAGCATCTTAGAAGTGCTAGAGACTAGAGAGTGGTGTTTCTCAATCCTGCTGCACGTGCGCTTTCACGAACATATGCAGTTTTAGCCAGTTTCAAGCAGAACCCTGGTGATATTTCTTACTTGCGTCAGTTTGTTCCAAACTCTAACACGGTTTGTTTAGTGCAGTGAGAACAAAATTAGTCTCTTATTCACCCTGAATGCATGAAGTGAACTGAACATGCAAAGAATTGTGGGCCATGCGTGACATTTTTCTGGAGATGTGAGCTGTAAAACTGAGCCATGATGCACAACCGGAGGCGAAACCTGTAGCACTACAGAAAGCAGATGTGTTCTTCATATTAGGACCATAGACTAATTTTATACAATTATCAAGTAATTTATTATTATTGAATGTCAGCTAAGAGTTTTTAGTGCTCTGGCGATTTTGTTTATTTTTATTATCTCCACAATACCATAATTTTAAGGAATACATTTTTAAGTATGGTTCATGTCATACATGACATTAACCATGTTAAACAAATCATATCCTTTAAACTCAAGCGGCACAGATGGGTCAGTGATGACGATTTAAAAAAGAAAAAAGAAAAGAAAAAAAAAACATGTGCTTATATGGAAGCCTTGCCGATGTGTGTAACAGGGAGGCTGCAGACATCAAACTGGGCATTTAGGTTTTCGGATATGTCAGGTAGAATCGAGAACTCTCAAAATGAGCACATTATTACTATTCTGTATGACTGTACTATTCTGTCATAGAAACAACTGAAAACAACGTGATCATGTGTGTCTGTGCTAATTCTTGGCTTATGTGACGGTTTTTTTCCCTTCATTTTTTTGCTCTGTCATGCTTGAATTCAGTTGCCTATTTTGTGCACAATCCTGAGCCATATATGTTTTTTTTTTTTTTTTAAATCAAAAACTTAACACAAAAACAAACAATGGCTAAAATGCCCTGAGATTCATCAAACAAACTAAAAGCAGCATCACTTTTTTTTTTTTTTTTTTTTTCATTTAAGGCGAATAGGTGTGCTGATGCTAGCTCTCTCTCTCTCTTTCTCTCTCTCTCTCACACACACACACACACACACACACACACTTTAACCTCATGGAGCCTGATATGTTGAGTCAGGTGTGCTGAGGAAAGGGAAAACATTACCCTGTACCATGCAGGGAGACTAAATGAGCAGAAGTTGGGACGAAAACACAGAGAAGTGCTCATGGTGTGCATGCTGTGTGCATAACGTGTGCGCACTTCTGCTAAAGGCCTGCTCTCTCATGCAGTGTTGAATTTCGTAATGGAATGTGAACTGCTCATCCGGATCTGTCCTCCTCCCTCCTCCTCTCCTCTCCTCCTCCCAGAGTGGCCAACTAAACGACCGGTTTCACCAGTAAAACCTTACAACATCGCCTCTCCGCCATGGCAGGCGCACATTTCCACCCCGGGTGTTGTCGTTTCGACCCGCACTACGTATATTCCACACTTAGCAACGAGGCATCCTGGAATTAGCTCAAGCGATGCCGTTTCCCAAGAGACCAGGGGCCACGTCCTAAAGCGCGCACTAACATACTGCATAGTAGCCTACGTCAGAATAGGACGCGTCACAGTAAGGACGGAGTACGGAGTGCGCGACGGTGCGGTTTAGAACGAAGCTTCATCCATTCCTATAAACTAACACAACATGTTTTAAAGGAAGCCATCAAACCAAATAAATAAATAAAAGTTTTACAAATGATCGAAAAACCACACACAAACGGAACCATCAAAAGGATAAACAAACAAATAAATAAAATAAGCGTCCACAACCTCCTTAGATGAAATAACACGCTTTTAAAAATAAACATACACACCTCGAAGAACTGTAACAATTTTTTTTTGGGGGGGGTGGGTTGTTTTTTGTTCAGCATTCAATGTTACAGCTAAAAGTTTAAAACAAACAAATGTATGAGGACAAAAAGACGAAGAAGAAACAAAGTAACTAATAATAAAAGTATCGGATCAAAGGGCAAAGGCGCACAGGGAGAGAGAGAGAGAGAGAGAGAGAGGGGGAGAGAGAGAGAGAGATACGGATGCTCCTGTTAGTTAGCAACAGCTAGCTGATAGACTTTGAACTCCGACATCCTTTAAAGTTAAACACACACACAGCCGAACAAAAAGTTTTAAAAGTGTGTAAATGAATAACTTTATGGTTACAAGTGTGGCTTTATGAAAGCGCAGGGATGTGGGCAGGTTTGCGGATGAGCATCAGGTCCTCGGCGAAACGAGGAAGTCGACATACAGAGAGAGAGAGAAACTTTTCTGCGTTTTCAACTCTCAAAACCAAAGCACACAGAGAGACATAAAAGCGACCGTGTTTATCAAAGCATGGAAGACATAAAATACATAAAAGAAAGATTGTAACTGTAACTTACGTTTGACTTTGTTGGGGTTTGGCTGCTTTCGCCGAGACATGCTGATGATGACGAAGATGACGATGATGAGTAAAGGATTGAGGGACTGATGATGGATTGAAGAAAAAGTGGGATAGGTAGAAAGAAAGAATGAGATAGAGAAAAAGGAGGAAAGAAGCAAAGCTGTTCCGGAGAGGAATCAAAATGGCGTTTCCCGAGGATGTGCAAAAAGTTGGTAAAGTCCGTGTTTTCTCTCCTCCTCTTCTTCTGAATCCCCCCACGGGAGGAGAACGAGATGTGTCAGGGTGGGAGGAGAGGAAAACGCACTTTCATTCGGAGTTTTTTTTTCCCCCTCTCCTCTCCTCTCTTCACTTCACTTCTCTCTCCGCGCGTCCTCTTCAGCTCTCTCTCTCTTTCTCCTCTCTCTCACTCGGTGTCTCTCTCTCATCACGTGTTGCGCTCCTGCCGGAGTCTCCAAGGGGACCGAGGCTGCTCCAAGCATCTCTCTCTCTCTCTCTCTCTCTGTGGGTGTGCGCGCAAGGGAAGAAAAAGGAAACTCAAGTTGTTCAAACAATAAAAGAAGAAGAAAAAAAAACACACCTGTGACATCTAACCACTCTCCATCATGTCCTATTAATATTAATATAACTTGTGCGTCACAATATTTGGTCAATACGACCAATCAAGGGTTGCGCACGTGACGTTTACTAACTATACACACTCATTTTGCAAAAGGAAGACAGTAATGTGAAGTGATGTGCACAACAGGGTTGCCATGAAGTTGTCTACACTGCAGTTCATGTTACTAAATAAATCCGAAAATGGTTCATTCATGTAAAGGAGAAAAACTTTTTAAACACTGGATTGTTCAGACCCAATGCTCAAATTTCCATTTCAGTGCACGATACAGCCCCCCATCCATCCACGTGTCTAACAGCTCATCAACTAGGCTAAAAGCCACTGAGACGCGGGTTGCCAGATGCATCCGAATCCGTTCCCCATCTCCCTTTCACACACACATGGATTCAAAGCCAGTTCTCAAATCATTCATCTTGAGCTACTCATAATCAAAGTTTGTATCTACCAGAATGATAACATTTACAACTTAAGATGGGGAGACACTTATGGGGAGATTTTTATTTTCTTGATTCATCTCAGACCTGCATGTTTGGGCAACCAGTGAGTTTACACTGTACGTTTAAACAGAACCCCTGAACCAGTTTGTTTACTGATAATTTCAGCAAACAGGATGGCAGAATACTCAAAGTTTGTACCAAAAAACTACCAAAAACCAGAACTACTCTTAGTGATTTAACTTTGTTTAGAAAGCAATAATTAAATAAATAAAAATACATAGTTCAGAAGAAATAGGGAGTATGGTCTGTCTGTTCTTCAGCAGGAATTCTGTCCACAATGAGCAATGTCTCCTTTGTGCAAATATGTGCAGGGAACCGGACCACGGATGTTCACACTGAAAGAAAGATCACCAAACCTTCTAATGTCAGAACTTTATCCAGGTTTGCCATTGGTTATTTGGTTGAGTAACCACACGTTAAAAGAAAAAAAAAAAAAAGTGATCGTGCCCCACAATGCTGTCCATTTATAAAGTTAGTCAAAGGTGACTGGCTTGGGCCTAAACCTTGCCAAATCTGTACAGTGTCACATCAGCGTTAAAGAGAGCAAAAAATAGATCACTGCGGATTAAAAACACAAAATCTGGCAACCACGAGAACTGAGCCATGCCAGTCCTCCCCCTTCTTTTCTTCTTCCATCTCCGACGCTGGCAGCTCTCCCTACCTGAGCCTACAGGACCAAACAGGTTCCACAAGAGGCCATTTTATCAGATGCTCACACAAACGTTTTACAAAAAAAGTTTAAAAATTGTTTACTCTTGCACTAAGTTTAAACAAGAAGCACTCCTATGCAGAGAGCAGCATTTAGCACCTATTCCAGTTTACTAATCCCTGTTTGCACAGTCAATTCAAGGCCTATTTATCTGTGATTGAATCATCTACACTCATTGGCATGATAAAGTGGGTGATTGTATTTTAAAGCCTATACAGAGCATATTGTCTACTACTTGTCTACTATTTAAATAATGAGTAGGTGTATGTCTATGTTTTTTTTTTTTTATGTCAACACTAAAGTCATTAAGAATTACTGAAATTATGTACCAAGTTTATAAACAGACAACATACTGTAGAAATTCTTCTGTGATTGTTAGATTAGATTAAACCCTGGATGTCTAGCTCCACATAGTTAAAAATTCTGTTGCATTTCCAAAAGTCACCACAATATTGACTCATATATTATAAAATATATTGATCATATATTTTCATTCTGTTTGTTACTTTACCTACCAATTCATCATGAGCATGAACGTTGATGAAGTATTATATCTTTATAAATGCAATAACCCCAGTGTGCTTCATTAAATATGTTGGATGTAGTGATAAATTTAGTGTAGTAAATAAGGTTTTCAAATAATCTAAACATTTCAATTCTCTCCAGCTGTATTATCTCTCTTCTGGTTTAGTAACGATCCTAAAACATTGCCAGTAAATACCCAGAGGTTATTCGCTCAGCAAAGGACACAGCCAAGATCGGTCTAGACTATCTGAGTCAATGTGTAACTTATTCATGCACATTACATGCACCGTTTTTTTCAACCCCCACTCACCTATTGGATATTATTTTAGTGATGCCTAATGAAGCACCGAAGACTGAATGCAGAATAAATTTAGTGCGCTTTATTTCCAGTGCTAGAGCTTATGGAATAACTTCACAGTTTGGTATTTATACCATCAGTAGCACCAAAAACACAAAAAGTTAAGAAAAAATTTAACCACTACTAATACCATGCTACAATTCCAAAAAAAAAAAAAAAGTTCCCATAAAGTTACAGAGGACATGATGAATGTCCAAGACTGACTGGGGAAACTTGAGAGTGATGTTATTTATTGACCTGTTGCCACAGCTCCCAAATGCAACGCTGTTGCTAAGGAACAGCCCTTCGCAGCAACAAAAGGTTTCCTTTATCCTCCATGAACTGAGGCTGAAAGAGCAGCTACCTCTCACAGGGTAGAGCAAACTTTAAGAGCATCCCACATTAGAGCAGAGTCGCAAATGCTTGTTTCTAGTGTAGATTTAACCACGTTGTTGAAGGATTTAAAAGGACAAACACAAACCTGTGGATATGAGCATTCAGGATGGCACCTACAGTATTAATTACATTTCAGTCATAAGAATTTATCATTTGTTAGTCAGACTAGGCAGAATATAACAAAATAACCAAGGCAAATTAATTCTTATTAAGTGTATGCATCATTCTTATGCAAAAGTACTGTATAATGTGTAGAATTAAACAAAACTCTCCTACTCTAATACACTTCAAATTACTAGTATGCTCTTGTCCCACTACTGATCTAAGAAAGTGTGTATGTGTGTGTGGGGGGAGATCATATAAACCGGTTTGTCTTCATGTGCTTTGCCTTGCAGCCCTTCACCATGCAGCTGCAAAAAATAACTTCAACTGAAAAGGTTAACTCCTACAGTAAATGCACATTTCTAAAAGTACATGCTTAATATAATATAATATAATATAATATAATATAATATATTATATTATATTATATTATATTATATTATATTATATTATATTATATTATATTATATTATATTATATTAATTTTCTTATTTTAACAGACACATGAGCAGGAGCACTGACATGAAAGTCAGAATCTTTAATTCACACTGAACACACAGTCAAATAACTGACACCTAATTAAGACTTGACAGGACCCTCTCAATACCGAACCCAATCATGAAGTTAGTGGAAGCCCTTAAGGAATCGAGATGGCGAGTAGAAATGTATCATTTTAGACAATCAATAGCAGAGACATTTTCTTACTATGGAAGATGTTTACTTCACCAAACATCTCAAGCTAAAATATCTAAAGCCTTCGAGGCTTTTGGCACATGAGAGGAGATGTCTGCATCTCACTGCCTTGAAGACTAAATACTGCTGCATTATTTATAACTCAATAAAGCTTGTAGTGGAATAAAAAAATGTAATGTGAGTAAAATGCATGTGGGAGAATCATTGACTGTTTCAGTAAATATTGCAGGGTTGCCAGAATTGCCAGCGGCCAGTGCATTAATCTATACAGTACACACTGTCGTATCCCTAATGCTGTGGAGTGGATAAACATTTCCAAACAATGTTAAACACTTAACATTTTTTTATAATTGTTACAGGGTTTATTGAGTTGATTGAGTTATTTAGTGCACCGGTAATTTGTATAGTCGTACGGTGAGAAGGAATTGAAACTGGATTTCTTAAGTCCAGTTGATTTAAAATTCTTTTCAATATTTAAAAAAATATATATTTTGGTATTTTTTGAAAACTGTAGTGCTTATGCAGCATTTTTAACTGAGCTGAAAATCTCAGTAGGACTGAGGTAATATTGAACAGGACCACTGGTGTATCAGAGAAAGGGAGTGTGAATATGTAGGGTTAATTTTTAGAGTTGTTTATTCACTCGCTCGCTCACTCACTCACACTTATCGTCTACACTGCTTTATCCTGTATTTAGGGTAGCGAGGGACCTGGAGCCTATCCCAGGACACCCAGGGTACACCCTGGACAGGCTGCCAATCCATCACATCACACATACACATACTACAATTTGGGAACGCCAGCTAGCATAATCTGCATGTCTTTGGACTGTGGGAGGAACCCGGACGAAACCCAGCAAGCACGGAGAGAACATGCAAACTCCATGCACACAGACCTGACGTAGGAATCGAACCCTCAACCCTGCAGAGGCAAGGCGACAGTGCTAACCACTAAACCACTGTGCCGCCGAGTTGTTTATGTAATTATTTAATATATTTTAGCAATAAATTTCCCCCTGTGAGCTCACTCCTGTGGCGAATCACGACCATGCCAATATTCAATACAACGGCACTCTTCCAAGATATTGCTTTTGTAGAATAGTTCTATAAACAAGATATGAATCAAAAAAGTGATAAGTGACATTTCTGACAATTAAACTAAATGTTCGGTGTATTTTCTGTTTGTCCCAGAGAAGTCACACTCACTACATCGGCTAGCTGACTAGAGCTAGATCTTATTGATTTTGGACATCCTTCTTAATGGTGCTTGCTGTAAAATTGCCATCTCTTCACTTTTTTCATCATCAAGTGATGAGCTTCCATATTTTGTGCCAAAAGTTATATTTCTGGGAAGTATTGTATTGTTTGCCAATTGTATTTATGATGCCACTAACACTACTGTAGTAATGGTTTCAAAATAGGAAATTAGGAAATATTATAGTATATTATATATGTAAAGTGTGTATATGTGTGTGTGTGTGTGTGTGTGTGTGTGTGTGTATATATATATATATATATATATATATATATACATACA
>JAQQZT010000033.1:29173487-29197484 GCA_030068275.1 Clarias platycephalus | reverse complement strand
AAATTTGGTAAAAGCATGATGTTAGTATACTTTTAATATATTAACTGATAGTACAATTTTTTGTTAGTATATTTGCAATGTACTATCGAGGATTTCAGTATATTTGTAATACACTAAAATATATTTTTTTTTCACAAGGGTATTGTTTAGTATAAGCACTGCTTCTTTACTATGAATTGTAATCATTGGCAAATTGGAGAAAGGATAAACTGAAAAGTTCACATGTCAAATTAAAACAAAATCCAACATCCATAAACATCCAAAAGCATATTAATTTGCCAAAAAATTAAAAAAGTCTTTGGGGTGACAGGAGTAGTTCTTACAAATTATATTCTCTTAGGTGGTGTGTTGACAATGGCCTTGGAGCATACTGTCTATCCTAGTGCTCCAAATCTACTACTTATTTATACATGTGTCTGAATGCTCCTTGACGAATGAGCTAAAATTTACTTAAATAAATTAATTACATTTAAAGTTAGAGCAAATGTATCCAAGTAAAACAAAAAGACCTATCAAAAAATAATATTAAAGCAAAATTAAGGCGTCACAATTGTGCTTAAGAACAAATTACTAAATTATAAGTGAAGTATATTATGTAATGCTCCAAATATTTGTATCTCTATTTGTATGATGGAAACCTGAAGTAGGTATGGCCTAAATTTGTGTTTTTTTATACAAGTATGTACAGAATTTTATTGTTCCTACCTGCCCACAATAAATAAAATAATTTATTTGATTTCCTAAAATATAAATAAATATAATAACTTAATATCAACCATCACAAACCTGTCCCAGCAGAAACTAAGCATGAATGAATGAACAATGTAAACCGGGAATAGATGGCTATGACTAACCTTGTTGTTTTTTGATGTCATAATTGATATAAATCTTTAAAAAGCAATATGGATTTTAGTAAAGCATGTCTTTCACTTGTGTACCCTAATACCCATCTCTCTCTTGCACAGACCCCTGTGGTTCTGGCAGCAATCGCTTCATACTGCCAGACACTGATGTGCAGCTGTTCTTCGAGGCTACAAAAAACAACAAGGACATAATATTAACCATGACTTTTAACAACCTGAGCAATGAGCCCCGAACCATCACCTGCAAAATCACAGGCAAAGTGGAATACTACACTGGAGCCACCCGAACCCAGTTCTCGTTCACCACCCATGATGTGTCTTTGCAGGCTTTAGAGAGTGAGTCAGATTATTATACTCAAACAAAAAGGAAACTCATTCATGATTTATCAGGAAAAATAAAAAAAATAAAAGAGGATGATATTAAATAATATCAATTCATTTAATTTATTGAGAACATTACAGTTTACAGTTGTTGTTCACATTGCATTAACTGATCAAGTGTGTTATTTAGAGGATGATGATTCTGAGACTGTCCACTTGTATTATACAGCTAAACAGGAGGTCATCACGGTGACAGCAGATAGGTACAAGAACTTTATCATGGGCCAGTCTTTCCTGTCCTTCATTGTATATGCCCTCATCAATGAGACCGCCATGTCCCTCACTGCCATGAAATCGATCCATGTGCAACCCCCTCCCCTTCAACTTGAGGTGTGTGTCAAATTCAAATTCAAATTCAAATTTTATTTGTCACATACACAGTCATACACAGTACGATATGCAGTGAAATGCTTAGACAACTGCTCGTGACCTTAAAATAAAAGACTAAAGAATAGGGATAAATATAAAAAAATGTAAACAGAAGGGAAATTTAACTAAGAAAGAATAAAATAAAATATTAAATTAAAATAAAATAACATAAATGTACGGTATAAAATATACAATATAAGAAAAATATGTTTTTTTTTTAAATATGAGACAGCTGTACAGCTATACAGAATATACAATATAAGAAAAATATATGAAAAATATAAAAAAAAATAAGAACAGCTGTACAATATACACTATAGATATGTGGAATTTTATGGACATTTGTGTGGGAGTGAAGTTGAATATAGATTGAATATGAATGGAAACATCACATATTTAAAGTGTTTAAAGTGTGTTGTGCATTCGGGTAACAGAACGTCCTGGGGGTGTGCAAATATGACATATTTAAAGTGACTTGTGAAAGGGTAATTGGGTAATTTAACTAATGACCACGAATGTGTAGTTGTGCAGTGGCCACTAGTGTAAGTTAATGTGCAGAATGTCCACAGTGAGTGCAAAAACCATATGTGTGTACGGTGAAACCTCGGATTGCGAGTAACGCAGTTTACGAGTGTTCCGCAAGACGAGCAAAGATTTTTTATTAATTTTGATTTGTAAAACGAGCATTGTCTTGGTTTATGAGCACCAAGTATCATGTATCACGCATGCGCGTCTTGTTTTGACGCCGAGTGTCACGTGATCACAACCGATGTGTGTGTGTGTGTGTGAGTGTGTGTGTGTGTGTGTGCGTGTATGTGTATAGACATTTTGTTGCTTTACAGGCTGAAAACAGATACAGTTTTATCCAGCTGTATTTACTTTTAACACCCAAATGAAAGATATAACACCAACATGTCAACATTTTTTTTTTAATTTTAGTCTTAACTGACCACCTGCGTTTTTGCAAAGTTCAGTCATGACTGCAAGTGGCCTTTCTTGGAGAGGCTTTTTTTTCTTGCAACACTCCAATACAAGCTACATTTATGGAAAATTTGTGAATTTGTTATCACAATGACCACAATGACCACTCTTTGTCATAAATTCATGCAACTGCTTCAGAGTTGCTGTAGGCCTCTTGGTAGCCTTTCTAACAAATTTCCTCCGTTTTTTTTTTTTCATCCAGTTTGGAGCGATGTCCTGATCCAGGAAGTAGAAATACTTTACACTTTTTAATAATAGACTTGTGATAGGAAGTGATAAAGATATTTTTTTTCTCCTCACTTGTGCATGTGCACAACTTTATCCTGGAGATCATTTGTGCCATGTCACCCATATTTGATCGTTTGCTTCAGTGGCAGTACCAGGGACTGAAATACTCCAGCTTTTCATGCTGAGCTAATCGAAATGACCACAGCTGATCACAGTTGAAAGTCAAATGGCTTTGTGTGCCATTATGAAGGTGATTGGCTTCACCTGATTGAGTTTACAGGGGGGCGGGGGTGATCCTTTTCCATATGAATGATTCTATTTTTTTAAGGATGTTAAAAGTTGCACTGACTAAATACAGCTGGATAAAACAAAATCTGTATCTGTATCTGTCTTCAAAGCAACAAAATGTGATTATTTTAAAGGGGGGGGGGGGGGAGTTATTCTTTTTATACCTACTATATTGTACTTTTTCCTTATGTCCTATAGGGTTTACAACTAACCTTGGTATAAAAATTTATTATTATAGATAGTGATATTTATGTTACTTTTTTAAAATTCCATTCATTTTTATAACGTTATCATTATGATATTGAACACTGCGGCACTATGTTTGGTGTATTGAAGTATGGTTTTGCAATGATTGTAATTGCACTTACTGACCATCAGGTGAGCAAAGTCTCTCATGTTGGAAAGGATATGTTTGCGATATTGAGCTTCACCAACACACTTGGCTATGACCTGACTGATGTCACTGTGCGCATGGAGGGAATACACCTCTTTCCTGTGAAAACCAAAACATACAGGTAACACACTAACAGGTGAAAAGCAAATCAGCTGGTTCATGCCAGATTAAAGTATTTAGGATAAAGCCATGTAGAAATTGCAATCATTTCCCCTATTCTCAGTACCACAAACAGCTACATATACTGAACTGTTGAAGGTGTAAACTAACTATTATGGTTTTATTAACTTGGGCCCACTTTGTGAAAAACATGGTTACTACAGCTAAATGTTTTATTGTCCTTTATCAGGAAATAATAAACAATTTTGGGGATTTTATTTTTGGGATTAACAATTAACAATGGGAGTGTGATGCAGCCTAAAGTAAGGTGGAGTTACTAGTAGCATTCCAAAGGTGATTATTTTCCTATTGTAGCATATCCTAAAGTATTTTATTTAACTTACACCATGGCTACCATCCATTCATAAGTTCTGTGACCCATAGCAAAATTCTGTTGCTCAGAATGAGCTTTTCTTGTCTCATGACACTGAATTGAGCTGTCTCATTACCACCTCAACTGTGTCTTTTCTATTTCTCCTAAACCCCACTTAGGAGAAACAAAGAGACATAACTGAGACACAAAGCGAGACATACAGAAACATTTGAGAAATCTTTAAGACAGTTTATAAGAAACAGAACCGCATTTGAAGGAGAAGCAAATGTCACCATTGAGCTACTCTATTCCCAACTTTAACTGAAGGTTAAGAGATGCGCTTGAGCTTGCTCATGGGCTGGTGCTTACCTGACTGATGATGTGGTGCTGATGGAGACTCTGTAACATTCTCCTGCATTTTCTTTTTGGAGATTTTTGGTCTCCTGAGGTGGCATGCTTCTGAAAAGAACCCAGTTAAAGTACAATGTCTATAATTACCAAGAGAACCGACTGTGTGTGTGTGTGTGTGTGTGTGTGTGTGTGTGTGTGTGTGTGTGTGTGTGTGTGTTGCTTTATAGAAACATTCATCAAGGTACTAAAATAAAATGGATGGAGTCGTTCAAGCCTCTTCAGGCCGGCCCCAAAACACTGGTGGCCTGCTTGGATTGTTCTCATTTGAGAAACGTATGTGGACACCTGGACATCGTCATACAGCATGCAGAGAACTAAGCAGGAAGATGATGCACACCCAGATAGAGAGAGAGAGAGAGAGAGAGAGACAGAGAGAGAGAGAGAGAGAGAGAGAGAGAGAGAGAAACTGGATGTCAGTAAACAATACATCTTTTTAAGTCTTCATCTAATTACTTTGAATAAGTGTTCTTCTAATTACATTATTGCATTTTTCTATTGATGAATATTATACTCATTACATGGAGATTGCATACAAAATCTTCTTTCATGAAAATATTCAGAAATATCTAGATAATTATACTGAATTGGTTATAATGGTTATAATGCTTAATTATGTACATGATTACTTAAAAATGAATAATTGCATTTGATTTGCTATTATACTTAATTACTGATGAAGCCTTACTGATTATATGCATTGATCCTGTTTTCGTTTTACTAACGCATATTGACAATAAATTTCACATGCAAAGCAAATTTTATCTTTTTATCGTGATTATTGTGAACACCTGAACATTGCTGGCCAGGGTGTACATACAGTATCACCAAGGAAGTAAAATATATGGACACAAAACTTTTTTGTTTATTTAATCTCTCTGTAGCATTAAGGTCTAAGTCGGCCATTATCTTTTCCAAGTGAAAAAGTTAGCATCCCTGTTGACATGCTCTAGATACATTATTTGGCTCTCATTATGAAGAATAATAAATTAAAAGTGTAAACACAGATTTACTTAATACATAAACTGAAGACACCGAATATTCAGACAGGCTCAAATTGTCACAGTGTTTACTGTGAGAAGTAAACATTCACAGTAATCTAACTTTGAAAGTTTAATCTAACCTTTATAAGATGGATTAAAAAAACTTCAAGCAGCCAGCCACTTTGCCTAAAACATGTTAAGCAAAGCCCATAAGAGGTCTATGTGCAAATAGAAATAGGCCACTGAGGGGGTTCTCTCAGCAGCCTGTAGCCTGCTGGGTTTGTCGTTGAGAGAGACAGCTGGTCATGTTTCATTCTAAATGACTCAAAAACAACCTTTAAGAATATGTGAGTGGGCAACCATCTGTATACTCTCAAAGTGGGTTAGTGGTTAGCACTGTCACCTTGCACCTCCAGGGGCTGGGTTCAATTCCTGCCTTGGGGTCTGTGTGTATGGCGTGTTCTCCCCCTGCTCATTGGGTTTCCTCCAGGTACTCCAGTTTCCTCCCACAGTTCAAAGACAAGCAAATTAGGCTAACTGGTTTTAAATTGCCCGTAGTGTGTGAATGCATGTGTGAATGATGACCGGATGTACTACAACAGTAAAATGGGAATGAATACAATGGTAAGATGGATGAATGGATGGTAAGCCTATGCAGCTTACCTGTTTTATTATTTTTTTAATCAGTATTTTTTTTTTTGTGAGTCTGAAAAATATTTAGTGGTTGTGTGTCATCCAGATCTTTTGTGTATGAAAACACATGGCTGCTTCACCACTTTTTTGAAGTTACATGCCTGGTACAGTATGTGGAAAAGTCCAGTCTAGCATTGGATGACCTTGAGACACACCCACATATCCATATATGGGCTTTAAAGCCTGCCCACTCACATCTGCCCTCATTTCCAGACACAGAGATGGCCAAATATCCCATACTGGAACAAAACACTGAATGTTGTAGTGACAGCTGGAATATTTTTGCACATGTCCAAATCTGTTATTAACTAGTGCCCTTCATTTGTCCTTATTTTAGATTTTTCATGAATATCATCCTGTGAATCACTGATTTCTGCTTTCACACTCTTTATGTCATGCTTCTGTGCGGAGGTTTAGCTTATAGCAATAATCAAAATCAAATATTTTGTGCATGCTGGAGCTCCTCACTCTGGTGCTGTTTAGTATGTTGGGCAGTCTCTCTGTCTGCCTCTTTCTCTGTCCTCTGTCAGTCTCCCTCTATCTCTCTCTCTTCTTCTCTGAGGTAATTCCAGGACACACTCTCGCTCCCTCATGTTGGCGCAGAAGCAGCAGGGGGAAAACTCCTCCTCTGACGCAAGAGGTGCCATTTTTCATTTGGACCAATTCCTCCATATTAATGAGATGTGGCTGGGTTTAGACAGCTCCAAACCCAGACTGCTGTGTCTTCACTACTGGAATTCCCTTCCTCACTTTTTCTACCCAGACCTTCACTCCCCTCCTCCTTTCTGTTTCTCCTGCAATCACCTGAATGAGTCATCCATGAAAACCTACTCAGGCAATTCCATAACTGATGTGTGATATACACACAATCTTTGCTTATTAAAGCGGGGTTTTCCTTACACACAGAAAGTATGTGTTTGCTGTCTGTGTTTATAAATAAAAGTCAATAAAATGGAATAAAAGTCAATAAGCTCATACCTGACCATATCATATACCTCACTATTCATTTCAATTTTGCAGCAATTTGGGGACAAACGTTTTTCATGATGATGATGATGTTGATTACATTGATTGGGGGTAATCACAGAAACAAGCAAATGAAAAAAAAAGCAAATGAAACAAGTGTCATTGCATATTCCTACCACGAGAGGGCGTAAACAGTGAGCGCATGAACACGTTTTAAAAATACATCGAGTCTAATAAAAGCAGTAACACCATTTCCCCCTCCCACCAACTATTATAAATATTACCAAGCACAAGCAATGCTACTGAAGCCCTTCCGTTCGAGAAAGTCCTTATGCTGGAGGATGATGGATGAACATTTCATCCCCAAACTAAGTTGTTAAAGTGTTATGCTGCTGAAAAAAGCCTGGGGATTTCAATAATAAAAAAAAAAGTCTCCCCTTACACGGGCTCTCCTGTGCGTATGGTTGCCTAACCATGGTTTAAATCCTCCATAAAAGTAGAATTAAACTATACTAGTCGGGCTATTGAACTAGATAGAAAATAAGTAGAAAATGCTTTTCACAGAATTGTGAACATATAAAGAATATATATGCTTAAAATCGAATTCTTTTTTATTTTATTTTAAGCGCATATATAATTTTAAGACCTGCATTTTCTCATGAGAAAATATAGGTCTATAAAAACAGACTGGTGTTTAGTTATTTTTTCCAGATTGAGTTTTACAGTTTTCATAACTTTTCCATACCTTTTATTCTAAGGATTACCATGACATAATAATTTTGATGTTTAGAGGTAGCATATATATATATATATATATATATAGCTTAAATAATATGTTGTATAGGCTTTATAAGAGGAGAACTGACTTTGAATAGGGCAGGATGTTTTGCTAGTACTTTGGCAGACTTGGCAACATTACATTTTCTAGTTCAGTACTGGAAGAGTGCATATGCACAAATAAAAGGCATTTATAGAAACAGGAGTTTAGCTTAAATAGAATAAATATCTGAGCTCAATCCTCAGGCCTGAAGCGGCCTTCATTTAAAATTAATCACCTTCCGTTAATTGCTCAGCAAATGCCCCTGAACGGGGTATCTCGGTTTATGAGTGGTTACCTACTGACAGGGAGGGGTTTTCCTTTGGCTCGGCACAACTGGGGAAACTTTCCCTTTTTTTGTTTTCGAATTCGCAAAACTACATGCTATAACATGCATCTATAGGCCATTCAGACACATATATGCGCATCCACTTATGTGCAAAGTCACCATCATCTGAATGACCCTAAAATCAGCCATGCTCAATGAAGAGTGCATGCTTGTTGTAGTAGACTATACTTACTCAATGTAACAGCCAGAGCACGAAGGGTGACGTCATCCCCATTCATGAGAACACCACCCAAATCTTACACAGTCTGATTCACAATAGATAGACGACATCGTATCTTTACATTATGTATTAGGTTATTATAATTATTGATAGCCATGATTACTGTTTAACGCATACAGTGAATAAAATCGAAACTAAACACAACTTAATCAATTAAGCATTTTCACGTTCAGTAGATCTGTAACTACACTGTAATCTAAGTAGATCTGTTGAGATCTAGCGTTCCGGCGAGCATCCATCAAGAAAATCAAGAAAAGGTATGTGCCTGCTTGAATGTATTAGCTTTATATATTTAAACATTTATTAGTACAAAATAATTACTGTACATAGACATAGACAGGCCATCCCTAAACTCATAATTTTATTATTAAAGAAAAAAATCCAGAATTTAGAATGATGCGGTTTGGGACGAAGCCTGAGACATACTCAGCATCTCCATATGCTTGTTGTAGTTTTAGGACACGTCCTATGGCATGTCGGGTACTGATGCTGCAGTCCTATAATTACCCAGGTGATGTAGTTTTGGTGCAGGCTACAGTATAGTATGTGTGTAAAACATTTATGGGATTTGGAAAGAAAATTGATTGAATGTGTCTCAGGTGTGCAGTCATGGTGGTCTCTACAGTTTGTGGTTGCACAACAGTGTGATTTCGGATAGTCATTCCCCTTCACTTTTAGCTCGCTGTGCTGGGGGAGTGGGGTCAGCCTTGTCTAGCAAATGAGAAAACGAAGAAGCGGGGAGTCCGATGGGGGGACATTTACGTCAACCACGCCATGTGGGCGTGAAGCACCATGTGAGAGAGAGAGTGAAAGAGAGAGAGAGGGAGAGAGAGAGAGAGAGAGAGAGAGATTACCGCACTCCTTTAACGGGGTGCACCATTTCACTCCGATCCACTGTGTGCGTAAAAAAGGCAACGTGCACCAAAAAAGAGACAGGAAAAGAGAGAGAGAGAGAGAGAGAGAGAGAGAGAGAGAGAGAGAGTGTGTGTTTGAGAGAAAAATCTAGAGAGACACGCAGAGAGAAAGAGAGAGAGAGAGAGAGAGAGAGAGAGAGAGTCCTTGAATTGCCACTGGAAACAATCGGCTATGTCCAGCGCTCAGTTTTCACAATCTTTTCCTTGTACAACTATCTAAAGGTTGGCACACTCTCATGGTTTTACCTCCCGTAGGATGGGATTAACTTTGTCCGGAAGATACATCTCACTGGTGCTGGCTGTTCAAATAGGTGAGTGTTAAAACAAATATATCTGCGTGTGCGTGTGTGAGTGCGTGTGTGCGCTTATGATGTTGCACTGATTTGTCCTTTGCGACCTGGTCTTATAGTCAATTCATTCCTATCCACGTAAAGCACTTTTTCATCATGCAAATAAATAAAAGTCCATATTTTTCAAACACGCATTGCAAATTAAAATGTGAAAACGCAGCATTTGGGAAAGAAATCCTACATAAGAACATTTCAACCTTCGCCGTGCTTTGTTTCTTTTTTTCTTTTTCTTTATGAGAGCCATTGGTTTTGTAACTATGCGTCGATACATGTAGTGTGCAGCCGGATGTCCAGTGCGCATTATTCTATCATCCCGTTTAGTGTTGTTTGGTCCCCGTCTGACCGGTCCGGTCCGTCAAAACAAGTAGAAATAATCCTATCAGGAGTGGGACTGTCTGCTCTGTATAATACCGGAGACATAAATTATTCACATCCCATCCGGAGGGGGAAAAAAACTATACCAGGTATAGCTGGTATCAAAAAATGCACTTAGAGAATAGAATCCAAATTTATGTTGTGCGTAACTTGTTATAGTTACTGAAATAAAATGTTTCCGACTATAATGTTCAACGCACTTAAAGGCTGCTCGAGCTGTAAATGTCTGCAGTTTGATAGTGTGGAACAGTAACAGTGCATTAATTATTAATTAACCTTTAGAAGGTGTATAAATTCTTGTCAAATCAGGTGTAAATTGCAGCAGGACAGTAACCTAGTTGAAGTGCATTAATTCACCATTCTCCTCCTCCTCCTTCTCTTCCTCCTCCTCCTCCTCTTCCCTTTTCCACTAAGCTCCATGCTGCACCCGTTTTCACTCCGAAGAGGTTGTCGTGACCATCACAGGCGAATCTATTTCAGATCTTGCTATATATAGATGTGCGGTGGATTAAACGCATAGGCTTATAAGAACAAAACGGTGCGTTTCGAAGGATCAGGTTTATACGAGCAACGGCGTAAGTGTGTGTGTGTGTGTGTGTGAGAGAGAGAGAGAGAGAGAGAGTAGGACATAAAATATTGTACAAAGGAGGAAGGAAACGAAGAACGAATTTCTAGAACGAAATTATTAAAGCTTTATGGTTTATATGAATATCCAAAGGGGAAAATGGATTCATGCAAAAAACACACGTGATGCTGTGTAATGATAGTGTTATCATGCGCATCTAGATAAAGCAGCAGAGCGATTTATCGGCGCCATTTTTAGGTCAGTACCTACTACTGAAGGAATCGTGCCTATTTAATTATATATAACGGGAACCGAGAACAAGTGGACCATGTTCATTTGGGTTGACAGCAACCAGCGAGAGAAATTATTTTCAGCCCATTTATAGCTGATGCATGTCTATAAATAGATGCATTCTAGATTTTATAGCGTATATATAGAGAGTGATGTGTAACATTGCACTTTTATATGTTTTAGCACGATTGCATGCAATTCCCATTTCAAGAGATTCTGCTAAACAAATTTCAGCATCCTTAGGGCTCTTTGAGTTATGCAACACTAGAGCAGTGGGATGTACATGTGTATAAAGGCTGAGCCTTATTTTAGCAACATAATTTTTTTTTATGAAATGGAAAAAAAGGGGAAAAAATCGTGAGCAAAAAGCATGAGAATAGTCATCATATTAAAACCCAAAAGAAATTTATGAATAAGAAATGTATTGTAAAAAAGAAATGTATTGTAAAAAAGCGAAACGCTAAGACTAAATTTGCCGTTATGCATTGTGTAATTCTATAATAATAATAATAATAATAATAATAATAATAATAATAATAATAATAACAAGAACAACAATTTATTTGTATCTTTGCAATGGTATATAGGTTTTTTTTTTGTTTTTTTTAAAGCAATGTCCCTGGGATTTCTTTCTATATTTTTTTCTTTGTTTTATTTCTTTATTTATTGAGAATAATATGTTATCTACTGGGATTATAGCTACAAAAGTCTAATCGATTCTCAGAGAAATTCCCATATGTAACGACCTGGGAGATTTGAAACAGCCCCACATTCAAAACAACGTAATTTAGCACTATAAAGAGATAAGAGTGCAATAATAATAAATGATAAATGCAACTACTTAAATTATTACCACCATCACTACTTCCACTACCACTACAATAATAATAATAATAATAATAATAATAATAATAATAATAATAATAATAATAATGTGCAATGAAGCCAGGTATAGCTCTTATAGTGCTAAAAAAAATCGTTCTTTAAGATCCATCACACACAATGCCACATACACTGCAGAAACACACACCTCGGTCCCTCCCAGCCAAGTGCATTACTTCATCTATCTTTCCATCCCTCCCTTCTTTACTTCCTCCACCTCCCGCGCAGAAATGATGAAATTGTTTCAGCAAGAAACAATTTCATATGCAACATGGCTGTACAAGTCAAACAAAACGACTCCAGTAACCGATTTCAAATTATTTAAAGTGAAGTAAGCTATATATATATATATAATTTTTTTCTTGCGACTCTCTCTCTCTCTCTCTCTCTCTCTCTCTCTATATATATATATATATATAGAGAGAGAGAGAGAGAGAGAGAGAGAGAGTAGCAAGAAAAAAAAATGTTCCATACAAAGAAAATTTACTCTATTAAAATGCACAATGTTAGTCATTTAAACATTTACATTTCTGAACGCTTTTATATGATCATCTTCTCTGTTTGTAGCATATTTGCTCCAGACGGTTGGAGCGGTGGGGAAATGTGACACCGTGTTTAAGGGCTTCTCAAACTGCCTGCTTCAGCTGGGAGAGAACATGGCCAGCTATCCACAGGATATGGGCGAGAAGGAGAACCTGCAAACCATCTGCACGTAAGGGTCACATTTTAAAGCATCCCGTTTTGTCCATGGGTTTGAACGCGCGCCTTTCACGCGGGGGTCCGTGCGTAAGAGCGCGTTTGTGTGGATATATGTGTGTGCGTGTGCGTAAGGATGCGCGTCTGAGTATAAGGAGCCAGATGGCTTCGGGAAGGGTGGAGGGGGTCGGGTGACTTGTTTAACTCTCCACACCTCCGTCATCAAAATCACGTTAATACCCTGGTGATTTATCATCATTACCACCACACACCCCCTTAAAAAACATGGTGAAAAACGTCTCTAAAAACAGTAAATTATAGCACTATTAAAACATGAATTTAATGCTCATCAGCGTGTAGTCTGTGCGACCACTGAGGAAGAGAGAGAGAGAGAGAGAGAGAGAGGGGAGGGGCTGTAGTCACATGCTATGATTTCTCCCTGCGGGCTTGCACTGTTGCACTGAATTACTACTGCTTGGGTTTCCCTCTTTCTCTTGGTTTACACAACCACAAAGAGCGCAGAATAATAATGATAACAATAAAAGAGATACATCTATTATACAGGATTAACAATAGATTTATTATCGGCAGCATAAAATCAACGTTTAATTAATATACTTCTCTGAAAGACGCATGAAGAGCAAATTTTTTATTTGTCAATGACCTATATTGTGAGTAATTACAAAAGTTTTTAAAAAGTAGGCTATGTAGCTTCCGGGATTATTAAACGGAAATGTTTCCATTAAAACAAATTATTTAATTGTAATGTAAATTATTTAATGAAAGGTGATCATCGACGATAAAACGTTTAAATGCCAAGTGGCTAGGTCTATATAATGCTTCAAACATATTAACCTCATCTTCTGACATTTTCTATTCTGCGTCATCTTCACTAGGCCACTCTTGTTAATTGTCATATGACACGAAAAAATATTTTATAATAATACCTTAAGACACTAACTACGCTACCCTGACTGATACGCCCTCTTTCCCTATAAGAGAACTAAATAAAACACTGGGGATAGATACAAACCAAGACACATGGCTGTAGGCATTGGACAGAAAGACTGCTTCTTAAAACTAAACTAACTAAAATTGACTAGCCTATAAAATAGTGGGCTACAATACCCAGATGTAGTCAATGTAAAATTAAAAATATAAACTTGCTTTGTAAATGGTCTTCCTGCCAGTCGCCATTCAGTCATCTAATTCATGTAATTTACTATAGATAGAGAGAGAGAGAGAGAGAGAGAGAGAGAGAGAGATGAAGGGTACTTTTTATCATTTGTAAATTTGTGTTTTCACTTTTTACTCGTTCTCAGTAGCTGATTTGTATTTGTTCCATAATCATCAAAAGCAAGGTGACTGTGTGCGTTTCGAGTAGCTCAGACGCTAACGTTGATGAAACATTGATTTCTCGCAGATATTGGGACGACTTCCACTCGTGTGCCACCACAGCACTGGCGGACTGCCAGGAGGGAGCGACGGAGCTGTGGGAGAAACTCAAGAAGGAATCCAGAAACCTGGAGTTTAAAGGCAGTTTGTTTGAACTGTGCGGTGGAGTAAACGACGCGAGCACACCATCAGCCTCTCCAACCGGGCTCCCCCTGCTGCTCAGCTCCCTCTCCGCCCTGCTCACATGGATCCAGTTCTAGCAAACCAACACCAAACCCAGAAGATCTACACAAAGACATTTTTAGCTCACATGACAAAAAGAAGAATACCTTGGGGAAACCTTGAGTGGGGAGAGGATGGGAGGGGAAGGGGGGTGGGACAAGAAGAAAACAACAGACGAGTGCTCTATCACCACGATCATATAAGAAAAATAAATAATAGCCTAAAATATGACGATCAGAAATCACGTTCAGCCAAAATGGATTTTATTACAACGCTTCATCCGGAGAAGACGACTGGCTTTTGCTGTAGACAATGGCAATAAGGCGTCTTCAGGGAATGCTCCATCTGCCTGACCTGAGGAGTCCACTTCATCAAATATTTAACAGATGTCGATTGAAAATCACGGTCATTTTTTGATGATCAATTTGTGGAATTACATTAACGCCTGCAACGAAGTAATTATTGCTGTAGGCTTGATAATCTAATCTATCATGCATAGAGAAATAAATATCCTCACACACACAAACACACACACGAGCCAAATTACACTCAGCGTCTCAGTTTCCACTGAAAGAAGTTGTTCTGTTCTTGTCAAATCGTTTGATTTATTTTATTTATTTTTTGCCAAATTTATAACGCCGAGATAATGTTACTGTAATGGAGAAATAGCCTGTGTGATGTTTTGACCTGTAAACAGTGCTGATGATAATGTGATTATCATCTCTAATAATGGTAGATTGATATAATAATAACACGACTAATAATAAAACCTCAGGAATGATCTTAGGCATTTAAATGGATAGTTCAATCAAATAGACTAATGCAGCTAACAATGAATGAAAACTAGTGAAAGTTATGACGAATGTAGCCTGTTTGCATAATGCTAATTGGTGGATATTTGCTTTCATACATTGTTAGCGACGTTAGCATTTTCGGGTGGAATTATTCTTTAATCGATGGTAGATTGTACGATCTATAAAGGGGAAAAATAGGAAAGATGTTTATTGTCAAATGTAGCGAGAAAAAACAGTGAATGATTAGACTGTTGACCCTTGTTTCAACCATTCCAAGATTTATTTATTATTTATTATTTTTTTAAACAAAATATATTAAAGGGTGGGGCATTCAGGTTATGTTACATAGTAAAGAACTAAGTGATACGCCCAAAACCGCATACCACCGTACAAAAAAAACAACATTATTTTCTTAAAAAGCCTAATTGAATGTTATGACGTCATAATATGGGTAGGTTAGATATAGTTTACAAACGGGATACTTATATTTTTCAGGCTTATGATTGGCAGCATATGAAGTGGTAAATGTTACAGTTTTCTTAATTTATTTTTCTTTGTTTGCGTTTTGTCACTCTTTTTTATTTCCACAAGTATGCATTCTTGGGTAAAAAACAAAAACAAAAAACAGGCCAGCATGTCAAACCAGTGTACCACTGCGTAGGTTTATTATTTCACGCATGCGCAGTACTAAAGCAAATTCCCGTGTAGTACAGTAGTATGCAGTTTTGGCCGTAGGCTATCGTAGCACGACATCATTGAGAATGAGACTTCACAGGCTGGATAAAGTGCACAAAGTGAAGTTAGCTAGCTGTAGGCTGCTATCTGATGTTGCCAAGGCATCTCGTTTCACTGCCTTTGAAAAAAGTGTATTTTATTTGTTTGTTTGTTGGTTTTGTTTCTCCAGGGGATGTTGCATATAAATATATCTATATAAATATTCCACCATACAAGTATAAATGAAATTATGTGAGAAGAGTTTGAGATAGAGAAAGATACTTTAACAGAAACCATTTTAAAACAGATTGATATACAGGTATATAAAAGAATACTAACAAAAGAGGCATAAAAGCATTAAATAAATGAATTAATGTTTGAAAAAAACGAGCACGGTCTGTTTGTTTGTTTGCTTTAATCATGACTGTTTAAATTATAATGATTTGGGGAACTAAATATTTTTAACATAATCAATCAATAGTGTCTTCAGGCTAAATGGTTTGTGTGTGCGTGTGCGTGCATGCGCGCGCGTGTATGTGTGTGCTTTAAATGTTAAATCTCATTCTTACACTGCCACACATCTTGGTTTTTGGTCTATTGCTGTGTGCTGGTTGTGTGTTACTGCAGCTAAATCATGTTATATTTACACTGAAGCTCTATCCTACTAAACAGGGTTTTGGGGGAAATTAAATATTAGTGTATATTCGTAATATGCTTTTACTGAAAGAATGAAACTGGCTCTCAAAAAGGGGTCAAATCTGCAAATCTAGCCTATATTTCCACCTGATTCCTGTATAAACGTTCCTTCCAGCATTTGCCTTAATAATTTTACCCAAATCGCAGGTACTTATTGCCACCTACAATCACCAGAAATCAACAAACAGACGTGTGTAAACTCACATGGTTGCGTTTAGTGAAATTAAGCAGCTGCTTGTGACTCGAACTGATCTAGGTAAGCTAACAATACTTTGCGTATGATCCGCATGGATTGGTTAAGATTTATTATTTTCTTTTTAGCTTTTTAACATGCAATAAAATATATATTTTTAATAATGATAGAATTATTAAATAAACATAATATCAGATACACGTTTTTTCTTCTTCAGAGGTTATGTTTCAGAAAGGTGTATCTAATCTCTCCTACTCTGAATGACTAGGATTTTAGAGATACAGCACCGGCTCTGTGGAAGAAAGGCGTATTGTTTCATTATTAATAAAATATAAAGCAGACTGAGTGTTGTGTAACGTGCAGGCTTCCATTATCACTGGCAGGGACAAGACTGAAGCATGATGATCAAGAGAAATATCACCGATTTAAGATCAAGCTGTAAGCTTTAATGAATAAAACATGAAATCTAATTAATCCGACATTAAATCTTTGCAGTGTAGCTCATTGCAGCTTTCAGTAAATTGTAAGAAAGCAGGTGCTTAAAAGGACCAAAAACAGACTGAAGCATTTGTGCTGGAAATATAAAATGAAGAAAATGCAAGAACTGTGCAAGAGAAGCAAGCTCTCTAAAATGTAATACACAGTCCGTTTCTGGCTGACCGATATCTAGGCTCAAATAAATGGTAGGCTATAAGCTGACAGTTTGAAATAATAAATAAAATATGAGCGCATGTTTTTTTTTCTAATAAATTATTCATACCCTAGAATCTCTGTAAATCGGGGTTTCACAGAATTAGACTAGAACTGAAAACGGGGCAAAAATTGGAGGCAATAATAATAATTTTAAAAACCCACATAAGTAAAAATAAAATAATCTTATGATTGATTAGAATTACATGGTTAATTTTTATCACATTATGGTGTCATGTTATTTTCTGACGTTTTTTTTTTTTTTTTATTGTGGAGAGACTTAGCATCGCATTAAAAAAGAAAAAAAAAATTATACATTGATACATATTTACCTTGATTATTGATCTTGGTCTAGTGGGTTTAAATAAACTACTGGTCTGAAAACGAAATTCATCACTACATTTATGTAACAAGATTCATGCAGATCATGCAACTTTCTCATTCTTATTCTCATCACAAAAAAAAACATAGTTCAGCACGAAATCAGCGTTTCTTTCTTTTTTCTCCCCTCTGGCGACCAAGACCAGATTCTCCTGTCATGTTCCAGCCTTGTTAAAAAGGTGAAGCCAAGGAAATGAAACGGTAGGCATATACTTAGAGTCTTATTCAAACATGAATATTGAAACAGGATACTCACAAAGCTAATATTTTAATCTGCATCTGTATTAGCGCTTTCATGGGTCACATCATGCCCACAGCAATTTTCTTGACAAGCCACTAGAGAGCTTTAGTAGAAAAAAAAAACACTGGAGAAAGGGATGGAGAGATTAGAAAAGCTACAGAAAAGACCGGAACCATTACATCAGCATGCAAATCAATTTAACATTTTTATTTGGATTTGGGAAGTTTGATCAATCTGCTCAGGACGCTTCCCGATACACAGGGCCAAACCTCTTGATACCAGACTTGATGGAGCATTTCATCACAAAAAGATTCAGATGACATGGCTAGTCCAATATAAGTCAGAGTAACAGAAATATATCATAGCTTGACAATTTATACATTATCCATGGTGCATTTTGGGTTAGTACTCTTGATCAGCTGCATACAGTTGATCACCATGCATACACATTCACACAGTCCTTCACACCTACAAGCAATTTAGAGAAGACAATCCAACTAGCATATCTGAATGAAACCCATGTGGATATCTGGAGAACATGCAAAACTCCAAACCAACAGCAACCTGAGCTCAGGGTCAAACAAGGAACCCTGGAGGTATGAGACAGCAACACTATCTATTGCATCACTGGATCACCCTAGAGCAATATAATGCCAGGAAAAGCCCAGGAAGTCCCAGGAACAGATGCTGCCCTATGTGGAAATTCAATACATGGACATATATGAATTTGAAATATGTCAAATATACACCATATGTATATAAGAAAAAATTGACAAGAAGCAAAATCTAAAAAGAACACTTTTGCACGTGCAAAATTATATATATATATACACCCCTCATTTTTTTTAGATTTTGCTTCTTGTCAATTTTTTCTTTATAGCATCAGAAGAATTAATCAATTTCTCTCCACACAGGCCACTCAGGTGCTTGTTCAGTGCCTTGTTATTTCAAGACTGGACTACTGCAATTCACTCCTGGCAGGTCTGCCTCTGTGCACCATTCATTCTCTGCAGTTGATCCAGAATGTGGCTGCACGACTTGTTTTCAATCTTCCGAAGTTCACCCACACCACCCCGCTTTTCCGTTCTCTCCACTGGCTTCCTGTAGCTGTCCGCATCAAATTTGAAACCGCAATGCTTGCCTACAAAGCTAAAAACGGCCCAGCACCCACTTACCTCAAAGCTCTTATCATACCTCACAATGCACCACATTCCCTACAATCCTCCAGCACTGCTCGACTGGTCCCACCATCTCTGATGGATCGAAGAAGACATGCATCTAGACTGTTTTCTGTTTTGGAACCTAGGTGGAGGAATGATCTTCCTCTAGATGTTCATACAGCTGAGTGGGGGGTAACCAAATATACCTAAGAAACCTTTCTGAAAGCTCATGAAAATTCAACATGTCAAAATATAGGAATATTTCCTAACTAAAAAAAGAATTTACAAAATAAAAATATCCAGCTTCTGAAACACATGTTAATTTATGCACTCAAATCTTGGTTGATGCTCCTTTAACATGAATTATTGCATCTATACAGCATGGCATGGATGCGATCAGCCTGAATACCAGGTTGTTTTGATAGCAGCCTTCAGCTCATCTCTATCACTGAGTCAAGGGTTTCTCATTTTTCTCTTGACAACATGCCATAGATTCTCTATTGGGTACAGGTCAGGTGAGTTGGACGGTCAATCAAGCACAATGATATCATTGTCAGCAAACCAGTTAGTGTTAGTTTTGTTGGAAGGTGCTAATTCCTGCTGGAAAAAGAAATAGAAGATACCGGGCGTAGTGGCTTTTGATGCTTTGACTCTAGTTTTGCTATACTCCTTTTGAAGCTCTCTCAAGTTGTTGAATCAGCTTTGCTTTGTAATCTTCTTAAGGCTGTGGTCATACCTGTTGCTTGTGAATCCCTGTCACACTTTTTCCTTCCATGCAGCTTTCCATAAATATGCTACCATACAAGACCTTCTGTGGCTTACCCTCCTCATAGATGGTGTGATGATCATCTTCTGGACAACTGTCAAGTCAGCACCTCTTAATGGTGTTGCATGTACTGAACTACTGTAGACATGGTATTTATGCTGTATGAATACTAATTTACTCAAATCGGGATGTTGATGATGCTCTGGGTGCTGTGGTTTGCAGGGTGGGGCCTGAGTGGATCGGACTTGTTTGTTCTGTGCATCCCACTTGACTGGGATCAGGGGAATTTGGAGGCCAGGCTGGTGGTCTTGGGCTCTTTGCCTATCAGTGCCAGTCTTTGGTCTCCGTACACATGGGTGAGACCTGGATTCCCATGATCCTTTCCAGTTTACTGGTATATAATTTCTAGTTGATGCTAATGTTATGTTGTGTTAATGTTAAGGTTGATCAGTGTATATATTGTATATGTGTGTGTAATTTGGTAATTGACAAAACACACACACAAACACATACATATGCGGATTCCCTATATTTACAAAAAAAAAACTGGTACTGGTATAATTATAACATACAGTATATGACTGTATATGTACATTTCTTTATGGGTGGGTGTAAACTTCCATTTGTCACACTCCTAACCACCTGCATGTCCTATAATTTATAAACGCACACAGTAAATAATGCTCCAAGCTGAATAAGAGTTACATTTAAGCAGTTAATTTGTATTTTAATCCAGACTTAACCATTTTCTTTGAATAGCAGGCAGACTGCCTCTAGCAGAAACAATGGGCATTTTATAAACTTTACTTGGCCTGATATTTGGAGCTCTCTTAGCAGAGAAGGCATAACTGTGATTAATCAGCTGTCATTGCTGGGCTTTGTAGGAGAAAGAAACACACTATTCCTGTCCTCTACAGAAAGCTCTACTCATTGCCAGAGGCCTGGGGATTTGCTAATTACTTTATTACGTTAGGCCTTGAGCAAATAAATGAACAAATCAATCAAATAACTGTCAGTGGAACACTGTGTATGCAGTGGACAGATAAGTTATGGAGTAATTCAGAGTGGTAATTAAGCTATAAGTAGCACGTTAAAAGAACATAGCACATGAGACTGCGTACTAGTTGTGTTCTGCAATACTAGCTGCAGCTTGCACACACAAGATTTAAATTGAGATAAATTCATTTCAGTATTTAAAAGCCTGGATCAAAAATGTAAAGAAAACAAGGACAGTCATCATAGATCAAATGTGTAGAGTATGATTTGTGAAGATGGATTTGCTGACACTCAGACTCAGATAATGAGGTTCTATAATGCTCCACATGGCTCCAACTTTAATTGAGCTCAAACTACATTATGACCCATTTCTGTCTTGGGGATGACTGGAGTATATTTTCTTCTATTCTCTAACATTGGATGAAGACATTTTCCTTAGAGTGTGATTATACTTACCAGATTTTAATCATAATAAGTCAGTGAATTGCAAACTGAAATCTGGGTGCAAATAAGACAGAAAGGATGACAGAAATTATACCAATTCAATAAGCCTTTAAGAGAATTTCACACAAAATCAATAATTTAATTATGCATGATTCTCCTGTTGGGAAGTCAGCATGGAGAAATTTATCCAGCATTTCCGTGGCACACTTTAGCTGCAATGAGGTTAGGTGATTCTGAGATAGGAACATAAAAGCTTTCTAATGGAAATGACTATCAGTTATTTGGCTCACAGGTTTTTGTCTCGTAAGTACAGTATGCCCTGGACTAAAATGGATGCAATTTTACCCGAATAATTGGTTACAGCTGACCTGTACCAACAATGTAAGCTAAGACGACCAGCAATGTCTTATAATAGTTCTTAAACATATTAGGCCATTAATTTTATCCTGGTGTGTATCTATTCATCCTATTTCAGCTTTCCACCTGCTGTTCCAAATAAACCAAAGGGGGGGGGGGTCATGAAGGATAACCAGAGATACGTGTTTTAGCTTAAATAATTATTACGTTAACTAGTCAATATTTTTTTCCCATAATAGATAATGGATGTTTTAAATAAAAGTTTTATCCAATGGCAATCTTAATCAAATATATTCTCAGTTTAAATTGTGGGTTTTTTTTGTTGTTGTTGTTGCTGGTTTCGTTGTATGGGGCTTAGGGTTAAGGGTCTTAAGGGTTAAGGTTTTGGGTCCAAGGACATTTGTGACATGGTAGTTGGAGGGCTTGAACCCCCGACCCTTCTATAAGTAAACCAGACCCTTAACCACTTGAGCCACCACTGCCCAAAATGGGCAAATATTATTATTACACTCATTTAAATAATAAGTAATCTATTTGAAAACGTTTAATAATCTGAGAAGTTTTGCAAACTTTTTGTTGTTGTTTCAAAGCCAGTAATGTCTCTACCTCATCAGGGCGTAGTCCCTAGTTCTTAACAGTCAAAAGGATGCATGCAACATTCAAAGAATTCTATGATTAACAGAAACAGATTTGATGACCCAGGTTAATTGATTTGCTAAATGGGGACCTATTCCATAACAGTAGGAGGTGACATCAAAGTTTACAATAAATCCTCAATTAACTTTTCTAAAAATTTTGCTTTAAAATGACCTTACGCCAGCTGGTTTTGGAGTCTGTAGAGCCCTGCTTTCTCTCAGACACCTTAGGTTTTAAATAAAACCACTTGTTTATTGTATTTTGTCAGTCAGTTGACACATAGCTCCCATTAGGGGATATAGAACAGACACAGTGTGTTAACAATATATGACTCACTATGCCAACAAATGTGCATTTGTGAGAGCAAGAGTTTAGACTTGAAAACTGCGTTGTCTACCTGTACACAAACACTATTGTGATGTTAGGACATGAGAGATTGGAGCTACAGAAATATGCTTCAAACCTTAACAAGACATTGAGATCATTAAGAAGAGCAAACACTTCATAAGAGGTCACCTGTAGGGTATTTTGGATGGAGTATTTCATTCTCTAAAGGGACAATTTCTGGAAGTAAAACTCTGTTGTAGGGTTAGTTATAAAATATTAAAGGGTTTACTCTGAGGGACAAACTAGAGAATGCTTTAGGGTGATTGATGGAAACGGTGAAGTGCATCTGGAATAAAGAGCAGGTTCCATTAAAGAACAAAAAAAAAAATCAGTCCCTTATTCCAATTTCAAAGCAGGAATGGCTCAGAGGTTAGATCACTATGGCCTGATAAAAAAAAAAAAAAAGCTATTAGTAAAATTTTAATTATATATAAAAATAAAAAAAAGAAAGAAAAAAACAACTACATCAGTGGTCTTTTATTTTTTTCAACAGCAATAATCTCCTTTTAACAGTTGATATTAAGGTGCGTCTGCTACTCATTTTACAACCTTTGTGTCTTAAAATGACATACATACATACATACATACATACATACATACATACATACATACATACATACATACATACATACATACATATGTGAAGAGAGAGAGGCATATTAAAATTTTACTTTATATTTAGTAATTAATTTGCCCATCTGATAGCTGAGTGACCTCTATCAATCAGAGAGGATGAGTACTATAACATGTTTCCACAGAGTAACCCTGTATGATTTTGAGCTGCCAGTCATGGCACTCACAGTATCCAAAAATGTACGGATTAAATGCTTCCTTGAAGGATATGCTAACCTTCCTGTTTTATACACTTCAGCGCACTAGAGAGCAAGAAACGTACTGTTTTAATAAAATTATGAGCCTTTTTTCTTTTTTAGTTTGTGTGACTTACTAGAAATCCCAACTCAGACAAAATATATAGTCTAATAGCTGATCTGACAAGTCGTAGCACTGGATTAGTCTTTGGTGGAAATGAAGCAAGTTGTCAACACTAAATCATAAAATAAAAATCATTCTGTCACCTTAAATTGTTATCTCATTAATATAGACCTTCAGTTGTTGTTCAATCCATTGTTCTGTTGCATTCTCCTCTATTCAACTCTTTCTGTCATATTGTTCTCTGTTCTGTCCTATTTTATTTTTTCCACTTCTACTCTGTTTGGTTCTATTCAAATTTATTTCTTTCCACACTATCCTCCTCTATTTTATTCTGTCTGATTTGATTTCTTCCCACACTATTCTACTGTTCTATTCTATATTATTCCACACTATTTCATTCCAATCTGTTCTACTCAACTTTCTTTTGTTTTATATATATATATACTCAGCAAAAAAAGAAACGTCCTCTGACTTTCAACTGTTTTTACTTTCAGTAAACTTAATGTG
>JAQQZT010000033.1:29161956-29173387 GCA_030068275.1 Clarias platycephalus | reverse complement strand
ATATATAAAATATTATATATTCTTGTCTAGTCGACTCTGTTCTGTCCTATTCTATTTCATTCCACCTTTTCATTTCATATTCTATTCTACTCTTCTCTGTTCTAATCTTATATATTCTGTTTTTTTGGCCTCCATGTTATATAATTGACTCTGTCCTTCTCCATTCTGTTCTATTTTATTTTGCCCTCTTATTTTATTGCAATCTACTCTATTCACATTGACTCTGTCTTATTTTGTCACTCCTTCACCATACTGCTTATCCCGGACATTGTAAAAAAAAAAAAAAAAAAAAAAAAAAAAGTCACCTCAATGTAAAAAAGTTTAGTAACAAGTTGCACCGCTTTTTTAAGTTTATTCAACTTTTAGAGAAATTTGCTGGCCAAACTAAATATTTCACATTGCTGTTTAGTTGACACAATTTGTACTCAGTTTAAAATCTCAAGTTGACTCAACTTTAACTTCAAAGGTAAGTTGTCTCCCATTGTAGCCCATTGATGTAGTTGGTTCAAGTGACTGTTTTTCTATAAAAAAGCCTAACAATTCCCCAACAATTAAAACACACAAACATTACTTTAAAAAAACTTTATTCTTCCAAATCTAGTCAAAGTTAAAAAAGTGATCTGCATAAACAGAAGAAAACAGGTTCTATTTTGTTTAAAGGTTACTAATTCTTTTATATTACAATAAATAGAAATCGTTTGGATTGCTTCATAGGTGTATGTCCAGTCCTTTTGGAATTCAGTGTACAGAGCACAGACCTGTATAAACATCACTCTAAAACTGTTGCATAGTCACCCAGGCCCTCAAGGACCACAGTCCCCTCCAACACCTAGTTCGTACAGCTCCAAAACTGTCACCCCTCTGATCAAATCCTCAACAGCAGAGCTCTGGTTAAAGAGAACAAGAACAGTCTTTTAAAGACAAAGATGATGAATTTTACAAAATATCTACTGTAGTTATGCTAAAAATGTTATATATTAATATGGCTGGAATGTTTCTGAAATTCTAATAATGTGTTAAAGCTATGTATTGTTTGATATTTAAAAGGGTTTAATAATTTCAAGGGTTTTACTTTGTCATTCTCAGGAGTAACTACATGTTTGGAGTGATGTTTTAAATTGACTGGTTATTTACTCAAATTGTTTTTCATAAAAATAAGTTGACCAATATAACATTCGTGGATGAGCATTAGCGACAGTTTTTATTGTCCCTTAACTTACAGAGTACTGAAGCACCACTAACTCCTTAACTGTTAAACACTTCTGAGTTTTTCCCGAACTTTTGTTTGCTCGCACGGCCATATATGCTGGAATGCTAGGCAAAAGTCAGAGCAAAGTGGGGGAAAAGATAGATACGATTATGAACGTTCAGCTGGCTAACTCCTGTACAGTGTGGTAACATTGCCTAACCTAACATTTCAAACCCAAACCTTAGCTAAGCTCACCTCAGTAATGTCAATGTAGCTCAGTATAACAAGTATAAGCATAAAAACGCCTACCTCATGTATATAATGCTAACTGAAACATATTTTATTAAAATAAATAAATAAATACTTATCCAGAATAAACGTCCACAAAACGTCCATCTTCACTTCCCTAGTGCTGTTTGATAGTGTCAGTCCGGCGGGGGTAGCTGGATGAGGTGTCTTAAAAATGACGTGGGTGGAACTCAGGGAAGGTAAATTAGATTTCTTTAAATTTTATTCAGCCTGTTGTTGTTAGTCTTTTGGCTGCTCCTGTTGAGGTGTCGCCGTAGCGGACCATCTGATCTGCACAACAACTTGGCATAGGTTTTTACTTCTTTCTGACACCTTGAGACCTGTACTGGATCCAGTGGCTGGGTTTTGGGCATTTGTGGGGAATCGAACCCCGCCCTTCCGCATGGCAGGCGAGAAACCGAGAAACTTACCACTGAGCCACCAATGCCTACAAATTCTCAAGAACACAATGTTACCTGTTGTCTCAACAAATAGCACTGTAAGAAGTTGGCCAACAATACAATATTATTTTATTCAACATTTATCGATTTTTTTTTACAATATACAGGGTCGCAGGAGGCCTGGAGGCCCAGGGGACTCTGCACTTGGTGGGGTACATCCTAGTCGCGGTGCCCTGTTCATCACAGGGAACTTACAAGCATTTGCTCACTTACACTCTATGGGAAATTTGGAAATACCAGTTGGCCTAATCTGCAAGTCTTTTTTTAAATTTTTTTTTTGAGTTTTTTTTTATTTTTATTTTTATTCTGGTACAGTCTACTCTGCTGTTATCTATTTTACTCTGGTCTATTCAGCTGTATTTCAGTAGGTTTTTGTTTTTCTTATTCTATTCTATTCTATTCTATTCTATTCTGTATAGTTAGATGAAGTGCAGTGTGTACAAGACAGGTATAACAGAGGATGTAAATAAGAGCTCTGTACACATAATTACACACTACAGTAAAAGACAGTGTGTAAAGTTACAAGGAGAATGACAGTACGTACAATCTAATAAACACATGGGCAAGCATGAGTAACTGCACAGTACCCACTAATTAAACAAAACAGCATTAGAATACAGGTGGCAGATGGCAAAGGATTTTACACCCTTAAGATAAAAACAAGACAAAGAAATATATTTTTTCTGCAGTAAATCTAGAAGTTGAATTAATAACTGCATTGTGTCAATATGATTGTAATAAACCTATGTTACAGGCAATCTTAATGATGTGAAGTGCATCTGGCAACAAGCAACAAAACATTTACTCTGTTGGGTTTTGTAGAAATTCTTTTATGATCAAGCACAAACATTGTATATACCAGTGGAAAATAACAACATAATTCATAATTATACTAGAATTTACTTGCAAATATCCTCTAATAACTTGCATATAACTTGTATATAACAGTGTATGCCCACCCTTTCCATTTATAACAGTCACTTTATAATGTCTTTTGTCTACTCTAATGACATTTGGATCATCTCAGTTGCAATATTTGCCTCCCAGCTTTAGTGCAAAATAATAACACCACAAACATTAGTCTCGGTGACAAACATAACCCTTCTGAAAGCCTGGTTTTCTACTTGGAAGAAAAAATTCATCACACTGCTTGTTATGAAAAAGAAGCTCTCTGATATGATCAGTTTGACATTCTTGTTTATATGAAGGATTTGTAATGATTGCTGACATTATAAGAAGTTGCAGGCATTAGGTCAGCTTGGATATTACTCTTCCTTCCCCCTGTTTTCATTATCTTTTAAGCAGATCCAACATAGGAAGGATTACTAAGCTGCAATTTGCTTACCTAAGTAATCATCCATCTCACACTATAGTGGTGATACCTGATAAATAGAAAGCAATGTCCTGCAGTTCACCATAGTAAGAAAAAACTATGGAGGTAGCTGTAACCTATTGGATATCAGCGGGGCACAAGCTCATAAAGAAATGTGCTCTGCAATGTGCTTGATTAATAAGACATTCCCTCCATTCTCCTTCTCTCCCAAGCATGTGGAGTAAAAAAAAAAGGAAAGCAACTGTATGGTGTCAACATGATTACTTCTCCTTTCTTTTATGTGAAGCTAATTTACAGGTCACCTTAATGGATGTTAAGTGAGTCTGGCACAGTGCCCTTTACTCCTCGCCTCTGAGAAATAGGCTATGTGACCCACAGATGTAATTATATCAGGAGAAATTACATCTGCCTTGCTGGTTTATTAGGAATGTACAAGGAGATGGACTGTTTTCAGCACAGCAGTGACACTGACACAATAGTATGGCATCAGCACATCAAACACAACTGAATTACTAGTCATTTTAAGCAGCATTTATAACTACATGCACCAATCAGTCACAAGATATTGTTTAGGTCCCTCTTCCTTCACCAAAATAACTCTGAATCATCAAGGCATGGACTCCACAAGACTTCTGAAAGTGCTCTGTGGTATCTGAAACCAAGGTGTTAGCAGCAGATCCTTTAAGTCCTGTAAGTTGCAAGGTGGGGCATTCAAGGATCAGACTTAGCCGAGCACATCCCACAGATGCTCATCGAATTGAGATCTGGGGAATTGGGAGGCCAAGTCAACACCTTGAATACATTGTCATGTTCATTCCAATATGCAGTACAGCAGGGCATATTACCCTGCTAAAAAAAAAAAAAAAACCTACTGCCATTAAGGAATACTTGGTCTGCAATAGCTTTTGTTAGGTGTTACATGTCCAAGTAATATCCACATGAATGTCAGAACCCAGGGTTTTTCAGCAGAACATTGCCCAGAGCATCACTCTGTCTTTGATGGCTTGCCTTCTTCCCAGAATGCAACCTGGAGCCATATATTGCTCCAAGTAGTACACATGCACCCATCCACATGATGTAAAAGAAAATGTGATCCATCAAAACAGGTCACATCTTCCATTGTTCTATTGGAGTCGTTGTCCTGTTGGAACCCTCAGTTATGTCCAAGCTTCAACCAACTAGCTGATGATTTGAGCTTCTCCTAAATAATTCTTCTTTAATGTTTCCATTCACTTCCAGTTCCACTGGCAGTAAAACATCCCCAAAGCGTGATTACCACCACAATGCACAACTGCTTGTACAGTGTTCTTGTAGTTGGATGTCTCACTTTTACTCGTTAAAAATATACCTCTGGTAAAAAGTATCCTACACTTTATGGAATGGCAGCCTTTTAGTCCATGGAAAGCTTTGACCTGTACAGTAGACAGTGACACTGGTGTTCCACCAGCTTCAAGTTCATGGCAGGCCTGTGCCTTGGTGGTTCCTCGGTTGTTTCTCACCAACCAAACCGATTCTCTCTCTCAGCCGGGGGTGACAATTTGTGACTTCTTCCAGGGCTTGGCAAAGTGTATACCCCTCCAGCTAGATTGTTTGAACTGATCTTGTTTGAACAATCATGCAATTGTTTAAAAATGGCTCCAAAAGACATTCCATCTTCTTTCTCAGATCTGCACTTACAAGAAGTGTTTGGTTTGACAGCATGAGGTGAGAGAATATCACCTTCTTGTGGGTAATTATATTTAATTGCTAGTTTGCTAAAAAGCAAAAAGCATGATGAGCTCTTAGAACAAACGGTTATATATCTCACATGTTGACAATCATCAAGGTGTGACGAAACAGCTGAGCTTTCCTGTATTTTATAGCTGCACCAACCATTCTTCATGCAGAATGTGACTCTCTAAGGGTCTCTCTAAAATATAAGAGAGCAAGAGGGCCATGGTCTCTTGTTCAAATAAGCTTTTTCTCTTTTGGAAAACAAACAGGCAGTTTTTTTGGTATCCCTCCAGGTCTGCTACAAGCAGGGAATGTCTGATATGGTTTCAGCTGGATTTCATATAGTAAAGCAAAACATCACTCTACTGGGGATTCAGTTATCTTCTCAACAGTATCATTTTCAGCAGCCTGTGCTTCCTTACTGAAACCCAAACAGAAAGCGAAACTAATGCCTTTTGATATTGTATTTCAGGTGAAAAAGAGAATCTGAGTAGTAGAGAAGAAAAAGATCTAAAAAATTGTAACAGAAGGCTTGAAAGACATGGGAGAGGGTGAGAAAGACAGAAGGAGAGAGACAGGAGGCTGAGAGACAGCGCGGCAGTGTGAGGTAGATTGTGAGGAAGCAGAGTGTTAAAAATGAGAATGTGCAAGTTCACTGAGGAAAATAGAAAAAGAAAGAGAGGAAGTTAGTCTAATTGTTGAGCTTTGGGTTCTCGGGCCATAAGAAGCTGCGCAGTAACATTACAATTGATTTCTTTTCTAGTGTGCAGCATACAAGGATCACCTGCGCTGTCTGAGACGGGTCACGTGGAAACAACACAAGCTGGGTACATGGGGTCAGTACTATGTGTGTGTGTGTGTGTGTGTGTGTGTGTGTGTATGTATGTATGTATGTGTGTGAGAGAGAGCGAGGCTCACTAATGAGGAAAAAACATCATACTCATTCTACACACAGATATTCTCTGTAAAAAAATGGCATTAAAACACATCTCCAACAAATAGTGCTGCATTTTCGCACCGAAAATAGAAATCTTGCAATGACATCATCGTTTTTTCAGGGATACACCTACATGTCTCACCCCTCCTCTCCGTCTCTTTTCAATTCTACACACTTTTTGCAGGGATAACAAGGATCTGGAAAGGTTTTCCCTCACTAGGGTACAATCTCATTAAGCATTCCACAGCAGAGGAAAATGTCTTCATCAGTTTCTGTCAGATGTGAGCTTTGCTGCACAGCAGAGGCGTGATATCGACAACGGAGACGATTTCAGGCAAACTCGGCTGCCTCTGCAAACTGCCATGGGCCACTTTCTAAAAATATCTGCCCTAAATGCACAAAACTAACATGGAGAAAGAATTTGAACTTGTTTTGCATGCTCACTGATAAGAAAGATTCACTGGTAGGATTCCTCTGAATACATGAAGCCGTAGAATGGGTACTTGTGGGGGTCTAGCACAGCACAATCTACTACAAAAATACTTCGTGACTGCAAAAATAACACAAAGTTCTTCTCGTTGACTGAGAAGAATTGATAGATGTATTGATGATGGGAAATGATGTAAATCATATTCTATTGCCTTCTCACCAAGTGTACATCTGTGGGGGATTTTGAAGTGGTTTGTCATCAAAAGCACCAACTATGGGTATTATTTGGAAGTATGATGCATGCTTAAGTGATTTGGTCTTCTGCCATTGTAGCCCATTAACTTAAAGGTTTTATTTGGGCAGATGCTTTTCTGTTCACCATAGATATTGGTTAGTTACTCAGGTGGTGGTTATGTTTCTTTTGCACAGAATGGGGGAAAAAGGTGATCTCTGGGACTTTGATCATGGCATAGTTGTTGTAAATTATCAACATTTACAGGACTTATACATACAGACAGACTTATACATACACTGGGGATACATGAAAGCGTTCAAATCAAACCCGCGAGTTTCTTGTAAATTAAAGTTGGTAAAAACCAATTGACATTTACATAAGACTTCAAGCACAGTATGGTGACGAGACTCTTAGCTGCAGTAAAACATTTCAATGGTGAAAAACGTTTTAAAGAAAGTGCCTACTGCAGTCTTTCCCATGGCGAAGCGAATGGAACTCCTGTTCCTTGAACATCTACAGATAACTTGTCATCAACTTGAGGAACAGACGTAGGAGTTACAGGAACTCAGCGGGAATTTATTGCTACATCCCCCATAAAGACCTGACCGCACTCCATGCCATTTCCACATATTTGGGTTCATGTTCGGCCGCTTGTTGTTTGGGTTCATGCTTGGGCAGTAGTTGCTCATTGAGTTAAGTCTCTGGGCCAATAATCCCTGGGCACCAAGCTGCCACATTTGGGCCCTTGAGCAAGGCCTATAGGATTTTAATGATATATAATTTAGCAAAAGTATGTTAATCAAACTAATTGTATTTTATATATCAAAAGTATCTTACACAAAACAACATGCAAAGAGTTACACCCTAGGCCCAGAATGCTCTTGAGGAAGTAAGTTGAGACATAGAGCTGACAAAAAGAGGAATTTAACCCAGGCAACATGTAAGTTCAAGGTACAAAATAAGATCAAATTGCCTGCTCTTTCCAGCACAAAGCATGAAAAGCCTCACAGATGCACCGACTTCCCCTTTTTAGAGAGAGCTCACGGTTGTAATTACATAAAATAAACAAGTATTAAATCACTCATCACAATTGTTAACATAATCACAGGTGAGGTAGTATTAAGGCTGATAGGGCTCCCGGGATTAGTAGAAATGAGTAGGACAGTTAAATATGTAATGTACTAATGTAATATGTAATACACATAATAATTAACACATTATAGAATCGGAATTAGTAATCACAATCTGGTTAAAAGACCAAACCACAGCTTTCAGTACTGTTTTTTTGGACACTGAGTACAGATGGCCAGACTTGCCCAGGAAACCAACCCTCACATGAATAATTAATGAATAATGATAATTAATCATTATAATGATAATAATGAAGTTAAAACATTAGGTAAAAAAAATGACAAGAGAAGAAATTGGGAGCTGTCACTCAACCAGGTCAAACTAATCATAATAGATGTAATGATTAACTAATCACTATTGATAGATAAATTGGATCAAACAAAGAATTAAGAAGGACCAACACAGTGGTTTTTTAGGTATATAAGGGAAATAGCTTTTGCTTTCTACATTTTTTTTGCTTGCTACAGGGTGTTTTTCTTCATGGGAGCTTTCCATGCAGGATCTTTGGCTTTCTTCATGGGCTTTCCTTTGCTCTTTTGGAGCTTTGGGACTTCATGGGGCACCTGTCTATCTGTCTGCTGGACTGGCCGATTCAGATTTGTCTGTCTACGTCTGTCTTCAAAAAATCTTGTTGAGTTCGCTCAGTGATTGTTTATTGGAAAATGGTTGAAGTCTTCGGAATTTGCCACGACAGGCTTTTAATCCTTTCTGTTTACTGTATGGTAGTGTATATGTGACAAATAAATGCTTAAAATAGCTCAATGTTAAACATACTTGCCAACCTTGAGACATAGAACATAGGGAGGATTTCAAAAACAAACATGGAGGGGTAAGATGGTCATTGTATTTCATAGGCCAAATATAACCCAATTCAATCTCCAGTAGACAAGTAAAGCTATTGCATAATAGCCCATAAATAACAACAAATAAAGAAATAGAAACAGTGCATGCAGCAATGTGCATTATTAATAGGACATGACTGTAGATTTTAACCGACATCTCAGCTTGGCAAGTTCCTTACTGTGTGCATGTGCACCCAAGGGCAGATAAGAGAGTGGAGTTCCATGAGAAGTGCAGAGGCAATCCTTCTCGTCTCACGGCAGCCCTGCGTTTGCTCGCACATGCATGAGAGACGAGGACTTTGTGACAGTTCTGATAAGTCTGCTCCATGGGCGCACACACATATTCACACGTATGCACAGTACCAGGAACATGCTGTGTTAATTAAAGGGAGACATTTTGTAAAATTTTTTCATTAATTAGGAGAAATGGGAGAATTTTGACAGGAGGAAATAGGAAGAGGGTAGTGAAAAACAGGACTTAACCAGGGAAATCGGGAGCATTTTAAGATATGGATGTCAAAGGAGTTCCTGAGAGGCTAGTGTTTCAGACATGAAGCAGGACAAGATGGTATCCAAGCACTAGTGAAACACTAGTGGAGTCAGGGATTATACTGAGAAACAAAGCTAGTTCTTGCTCTCATAACTGTTTTATTATTCTGCACAATCAGAAGTCCCAGTTTAAGTAGAACACCCCTTGTACTGTATATACACATATACATTAGTCACAGTCCTTAAATAGCTTTTCAAAGCTGTAGGAGGTGCAACCAGATGTAGGTGTACCAAAAACTACAACTTTATATAGAGATGGTTCTGAGTGCTTTTTATGCTGTTTATTAAATATTCACAATTAACACATTTTCATCCCTTATTACAATCCTCTAATGATGTTCGAGAAGGGTGTGGAAATGCAAAAATGCACCACTGACCTGAAAATGAAGTGCATTTGGGCTACAAAACTCAGTAATAAAAATACATGATTCATGTTGTGATGCAGGAGCAATTCTCTTCTCTGGCAGTCTAATAAACACCTGAATGGAATGGAGTATGTGCTTATGATTCATGCATGCTCACTTCACTTTGCCTCGGGTAACAATACGGCCTGCTTCACCTTGTGTTAATGTGAGAAGGCTGACTGTAAGCTTCTGCTTGTAGAGCTGACATTAAAGTCATTATTACTCTCACTGACAGGACTCATAATCAGACCAAGCATTCCTGACGTATCACATGCCATGATAAAGTGATGCATATTATCAGAAACTGATATCATCAAACGAAACTTACTGTAGGCAACTTTAGACACATGAACAAGCTGACATGAAAGATGCATCTAGCAAGAGAAACGTGATGAGGTTCCTGCGATAAGGAACAGCACAGAAAGCAGGGATTTCATGTTGAACACGACAAGGCAGATTTGTAACAGCTGTTTGTAAACTGAGCTTCTTTCTGGAAACCCGATCGGATTGGAAACAAGCTAAATTTCCATGGCAACGTGTTCTCACTGCCTCGTGTCTCATATCTGGCTGAATTCCATGCCTGCCTTCTGAGCTCAAGTCTTGTCCTTGTGTGCTCTAAACAGTCATTTTTTTTTAGACATCCCTTGCTAGTTTACACCGGAGAAACATTTGCTGTGAGTGCCAGTACACGTTGCTGTTCTCTCTTTAGACAACAGCTTGATTTCAGTTAGCGAAAAAAGCTTGAACATGCATGTTTAGCAGTTCTCACTCTTACTCTTTCTATAATTTTCCATACCGCTTTTCTTGTACAGGGTTGCATGAGGTCTGGAGTCATCCCTGGGGACTCGGGGCACAAGGCATGATACACACACTCAATCACACACTATGAGCAATTTGGAAATCAGCCTAATCTGCATGTCTTTAGACCGGAGTACCCGAAGGAAACACCCCAAGCATCCAACTCCACACACACAGAACCAAAGGCAGGACTGGAACCCTCGACCTTGGAGGTACCCGGTCACAGTGCCGCCCTGTTTAGCGGTTACGTATTTGAATTTGAAATGAGAGTCAACACACAATGCTTCAGCCTTTCCCAATATATCAGTGTGATTTGAGTAAATAATCACAGTGAAAACATGATAATAAGGCTTCTAGTCTATAATGCAAATTATACAGAACTGTTACACAACATCATCATTACCATTTCAATGGTTTTGATCATTATAATCTGGTGCTCCATTTAAAGTGATCAGACTACAAATGAAAAAGCATGTTCTCATCAGTCCATTTAAGTTCAGCCTTTATTCGTCATACTGTAGATACAGTACGTTACTGCACAGTGAAATTCTTTATTCTTCCCATATCCCAGGTTTTTTTTAGTAGGCCAGGGTCACAGCGCAGGGTCGGACATTATACAGCGCCCCTGGAGCAGAAAGGGTTAAGGACTTTGCTCAAGAGCCAAACAGCAGCAACCCTGGTGAAGTTGGAGCTCAAACCCTTGCCCATCCGAACGGTAACTCAGAGCCTTAACACACTGAGCCACCACCACCTCAGGTGAAAAGCTGTGAGCACTCTGGATAATATTTTATTGGCAGCTGTAGGACTAGCCTTCTAAGCCAGAGCTGAATTGTAAATAGATTTCTAGTAATTTCATAAAAATGGAGAGATATGGGTGGCACAGTGGTGTAGTGGTTAGCACTGGTGCTTTGCACCTCCAGGGGCTGGGTTTGATTCCTGGCCAGGCTCGATTCCTGTGTGCATGGAGTTTGCATGTTCTCCCCGTGCCTGGTGGGTTTCCTCCGGGTGGGACACTCCGGTGTCCTCCCGCAGTCCAAAGACATGTAGATTAGGCTAATTGGCGTTCCCAAATTGCCCATAGTGTGTGAATGGGTGTGTGAGTGTGTGTATGTGTGTGTGCCC
>JAQQZT010000033.1:29142842-29153784 GCA_030068275.1 Clarias platycephalus | reverse complement strand
ACAATGTAGAAAGAAATAAAAATCAGGAACCATCATGGAGTTAGAAAGTGACCCCAAACCTTTGAACGGTAGTGTACGTATATATACACGTACTTTATATGTATTTATAGGAAAGCTTTGTCGGTGTGTGCTACAGAAAGCTTCAGGTGTCAAACTGTGCATTTGGGTTTGTGGATATGTCAGACAGAACGAAAGTTATCATTACTTTTATAAGTGTAAATTTTACCACTGCCGGAATTCACTGGCAAAAAGTTGTGATATACTGTAAGAGGAATAAAACACTTTGGCAGGTTCTTTTGGAAAATAACGAACTTTGGGGTAGTAACAGTTACTCAGATTCAGCTCTGGAACTCTAATTATTAATTAATTAAAAACTATAATTAATTGTTTTTCTTATACCAGCAAGCCCCTGTACAAATTACTTATTTAATCTCATTTATCACATAATGAATAAAAACCAGTAACATTTATTTATTTAATAACAATGCAGGTGTCCTGCCAAGCAACAAACTACAGTTGTTCAGACAGCAGCAGCAATTTGTCCAATGTTTAGTTTATTATTAACCATCCAAATCTCTACAAAACTTAACATTACATTACAGGATCTGTTAGCTATCAGATTTTGGAAGTATTTAATTGTCTAGAAATGCAAAATAAGAAAAAAGTGCAAAGCAAGCCTTTCTTGACTATTTTCCTTTGGTCTTCCCTGCTGGCTGGAAACCACTGGAGTAGAGAGACTACAGAATGTCTGCATTAAATCAAAGGCCTTTCCCTCCGGGCGACACGCTGCTGTGATGGAGGTATTTAAGATCAGCTTCTCAGAGCTTCAGATGCAAGGTTACTGCAGGCGGCAGGAGAAGAGGGATTTAAGAACACTGCATGTGTTCGGTATAAGAGTGATGAAACTGGTAAAATGAGAGAGATCAAGGTCCACAGTGCATGTGGGAGCACAAGATTTTTGTTTATAACGACAAATAATGCAGCCAGAAGTGAGTTAATGGCCAAGTATAAAACGATGAAATGTAGAGTCTGTGGCAAGCCGTTTCTTTGAAGCGATGACCTCCTGCCTTATCGAAGTTTTTCAACCAACAACAATGCATTCAGAGAGAAATCACATTCTTCATGTTGCCTTTGAGTGGCTGCAGCCTGAGGAGGAATCAGAATCTCCCTTGTACACCCAGTTCTCTCTCAGCTGCCTGTTCGATGGCCTGGTGAATCAGACGCACTTCTTCCTGGCTCAGAGTTCTCTCCATGTGACGGTACACGATGCGGTAACAGTGGCTCACCTTCTTGGTCCTGGAGGGGAAACACAGAGCGGAGAGTAATTGAGTTAGATGAGAATCCAACAGACTAAAAGGAGACAATTTAGAAAAAATTTATTATAATAATAATAATAGAAAATTTTTATAAAATTTTCAGATCTATGTAATGTGATCTCTTCAGGTGTACTCTGTTGTGCGGATTCTTCTACATAAAAGACACAATTATTCAAACAATGTCGGGTGATCTAAGTATATGTGGTAAAAAATTATGATCATGATGGTCATTGGTGATCATTAGTGCTTTTTCACTGCTGTCTAGCAACTTCCGAGTTAATCCATGTCTCCAAGACTTCCACTGATGTCTTGATGTAAAGTTAGAGATCCTTCCAGGGTTAAGGGAACCCCTGGACACTGTCACAATACGTGCAAGCTCAACAGCATTTAGCTAATGTGAGCTTCATTGAAACTTAAACCGTTTCCTTGTCTGAGTGATTATAAACTGCCTGGCAAAAATACAGTCGCCATTTCAGAAAGGTCAACTTACTGACCTGCATCAAGCAAAGAAAACAACTAATGAGATTGAAGTTACTGGAACTGGGTTAAGAGGCCTTCTATACATTATTAAAACCTGGAAGGATAGAGCTGAAGTGTCAACCTTGTGGAAGAAATGTGTTCAGACACAAGCAAGGTTATGTGGCAATAAAATGAAGTCAGCTGATGACCTGAATGTGCTCGATGACCAGGTTATAACATCTATTGATTTTTGCCTTCCCTGATGGCACCGAGGATATTCCAGGACTCAAATTGGGAAAGAGTGGTTATGGGAGCATGAGGAATCTTTTTCACACATGAACTAAAGGTGACTAAATTAAATCTTTTTTTTTTGTGAGTGTATACTGTATATTCATCCAAAACAGGTTGAATAATTCAGAAAAACAAAGCCATGTCACCAGCTGACGAATATCCCGAAAAGTGCAATATCAGAATCAAGAACATGTAACGCTCAATTATAGATACTGTATTATCTTAATTTAAAATAATTTGAATAATAACCCATGCAGCAACAAACAAAAACAAACAAAAAGTGAAATAGAGCTATGGTCAAGTACCATGTATAGGACTTAGATAGTTTTCTGTTAATTTAAAAATGTAAATCTGTCTTGTCTCAGCTAGGCAGCTAATTAGGTTTCTTAGTTAGTTTGTTAATTTATGTTGTTAATTTAGGTTGTATGTAGCACCTTGGTCCTGGAGGAACACTGTGTACTAAACTGTATATGGTTGAAATGACAACAAAAGCCTGCTTGACTTGACGTACCACACGGTTTCCAGTCTGTGAAAGTGTGAATTATTTCCATGTTTATGCACTTTTCCCCCTCATGAATCTTTAAACTTAATATTTATTCTAACAGCCTATTATCTGCATCACACGTACACCAAAAAGTGGCGGATCAAGTGATTAAAACTAAATGACTGACAGGTTGACTATTGCAGAAGCAGCCACTGGGATTCCAGCATGGTGTGTGTTGTATGCAAGGTTTCATCACATTCACTTTGCCAGTACCAGATTTTCTGTCACGTAGACCAGGCTGGTGTGTGTCGCAGTCCAAGCTCATGTGACCATGCACAGAGAGCAAACAGCCTGACAGGAACTGGGTATAAATCCCACAAACCATTCTCTCTAGGCGAGCATTTCAGTAAACATCACATCTGAATCTGAATATTGCATAAAAGGTTGAGTAAATGAAATGAATAGGTAGATAAATGTAGAGTGAACAACGTGGTTAACTGGGGCAGTTTTTTTTTTGTTTAACAGCTTTTTTGGTTACTTCACAGGACACCATTATATAAAGCTTAAGATCTCCTGTAGAATGTTCAAATGCAAATAAATAAATAAATCAATCAATAAATAAAGAAGAAATCACTGATGATTATACAGGTGAAGTTATCCAAGATCAATATTAATTGTTCCACTTTACTAATATTTACCCTACTTATTGATCCCCGAGGGGAAACTTAGGAAACTCTCCATGAAAGTTATACGTTTAACGCATATTAAGTCACACACTCATTTACAAATCACATGGGCATGAATTATGGTGAGGTATTCACATATTTCTGGTCATATAGTGTATTTAAATATTCATTTCAATTCAGTGTTATTTATATAGAACCTTTACAATGGACACTGTCACAAAGCAGCTGTACAGGAATACAAATTCTGAATATAAATGTAAGTAAATAAATAAAACAGACTGAAAAGGGAACCCATCCACATTTGGATGATATGTCGTTAGAATGGAATAGGATAGAAAGAAAAAGTAGTTTTGATATGAATGATTAAATTATGCATGGTGTCCTGGGAAAACCTGTCAAATTACAGTGCATCTAAATTCCTGAAAATGACAAAAATTATAGAAAATTATGATCAAAATAGAGCTTTTCTGTCTATGACACTGTTTAGGTTATGGAAAAAAAAAAGCATGCATAAACAGTAAAAATATTTAGAAGATTTTAGATAAACTTCAGTAATAAATAAGTCTTTATACATGATGTCAAAAATTCTATATTTCTCTGTTATCTTCAAGGCATTGTTCTTATTCTGTTGCTAAGCAACCTGGAAAAAAAATTAAATGTTTGCTTTAGATGCCAGAACATCTCCGGTTTTTGTTAATGAATTTACTTGTTTATTTTGATAAAAGTCAATCTGTGTTGAGAAAGTGAAATAATTTCTTTTAGACGATGTCACAGTGCAGAACACAGGACTATTCATTCTCAAATGATCCAATTAGATTTTTTAATCTGTTGTGTTCAACTGTGCCTGTTTTATTTAATTAAACATGAATGAATCCACATTGTGGTCCAAAAAACTTTTTCATGCTGTTTCTAATATAAAAAAAAAAGCCAAATTATATTATTAGAAACAATCATATTATTGTGGTTCTTCACTTAAAACACAGATTTGAGAATTTCTCAGTACTTGGAACAGGCAGTGTTTTGCTTTAATGGCACTGTGGAATGTTGGTAAAGATGATCTGTATTAAATTAAATCCATGTCATGTCATGTAAGGTAGGATTAAACTCGAGAAATTTGACCTTTTGTACAAATTTGCCTAAATTTGATTAGTGACAGGTTAGAGCAGATGCTTTAGTCTTGAAAAAAGTTCACTGAGACTAAAAACCAGTGCTTACCTATCTAATTAACCGTTTAGAGGGCACTCATTTCAATTTTATTTACCATTTTTTTTTACTATCTTTTGAAATTTGCAATTTTTATGTTTCAAATCAAGATCAGTGAAATTATCATATTCCGATCAACTGTAACATTACATCCACCTGTCTGATTTTTAGTAGGCTCCCACTTTTCCCACCAAAACATTGGTCGGACCACAAGGGCCAGCCTTCGCTCCTGTTGCCCTTTGGCAATTGTCACAGTAGTTACAGCTACAATAATCTTGGTACAATGGCATGTGCAAGTGGGTGGGATATATTAGGCAAAAAAGGAACTTTTTTTTTCTGAAGTTGCTGAGTTTCATAGCCAAGGCTCATTTATGCACATGAGAAGTAAAGGCTGGCCCATAAAGTCCGATCCAACAGAAGAGCTGAAAAGGTTAATGCTGGTTCCAGTAGAAAGTTGTCAGAACACACAGATCATTAGTGTTTTGGTGGGAAAATCTGGGATCCTACTCAATATTAGTCAGGTGATCAAAATGTTATGGTTGTACATGTTTTTTTCTTTTTTTTTTACCTGTCTAAGTAATAAAAGTGCATGTATTTAAAAAAAAAAGTCAAAGGCACATTACCAAATATGGTTCTTCACCTGTTTAAGGGTAAAAACCCACTGGCAGGTGATGATCTATTGAAATGGATGGGATATATCCAAAATCCCATTTCCCACTTTCATATTTATTGATACAAATCTCTAAGAATTCATGAATCATTATGAGTTGCCATATGGTAGGATCATGGCCTACCTGGTAGCGACGGGATGACCTGTAGAGATCAGCAAGTTGCTGGCATGGAGGACGAGATTTTTGAGCATTCTCAAACAATTTGCAGGAGACCTACAGCTTCTCATGACTTGTAGATCTGCTGTAGGTCCATGTTAGGTTCCCATCTATTTTCTAATTCTATCTGCGGTCATTCATGAAAAATTCACTTACAGCACAGGGGTACAGGGTCACATGATGGTAAGGAGTTTTAAATGCCGGGATGGTCTCAGTAGTAAGTGAACCTTAATATATTTTTTCATATTTATGATCAATTTTGCATGGGAAATTCGGTGCCATGTGCAAGGTAATGAATAGTGGGATTAATGATTTTAAGTGAGAGCATTTCATATTCCACGCATAATACGTTTATTGCGGCTCTCTACATCTCTCTATATCTGTAAACCCGTGCAATGCACTGTAAAGGTGCTTTCAAGAAATCTGAATTATTCATGGCCTTATTATACAAAACCATCTGCTTTACTATGGCCTTATGTAATGCCAGTGTATTTTGCCTAAGCTCTACCTTCACTGCTATGCTATAGCTAATTAAGTTAGAATGTGTTGGAGCCAGGGCAAGGCACAATTTTGAACCTATAACCACCTTTTACAAGAATTGTGTGGGAAAGGGTTTAACACTGATTATCTCATTACAATGGCACATGTCAAGGTTTATGATATATTGGACAGCAAGTTCTCATCCGGTGGCATGGTGAGAAGGTATGGGCACTAAAATCTCATTGATCCCACAGAAGACCTACTGCAACACAAATTGATTAAAAGGTAATGATGGCTCTAACAGAACGGTGTCAGAAAACACAACGCATCACATTTTGCTGTGTATGGTGCTGCATTAGGACTGGAACATGGTCCAATGGAAGAAGGTGCACCGCACAGCACATCTTTAAAGGTGAACGTTTCAGCAGCACAAGTGCAACATGCGCAATATTAGACAAGTGGTTGTAATGTTAGGACTAATCAATGTATTTGGCCTTAATGTGCAAAAGAACATTAACATGCTAAAAAAGGTCATATACGGCTGCTCTGGTTCGCACAACAATTTGGCACAGGTTGTACGCCAGATGCCCTTCCTGATGCAACCCTCCCATTTTATCCGAGCTTGGGACCGGCACTGCATCCAGTGGCTGGGGTTTGTGCGTTGGGTGGGAATTGAACCCGGGCCTTCTGCATGATAGTTGAGAAACTTACCACTGAGCCACCAATGCCCAAAAAGGTAATGTACAAAACTAAGCAAAAGTCTTGAACCACAATTCATTTCTTTGTATTTTGCCTCGAAAGAGTCAGACGTTCTTGTGTTTTTAATGTACAGTAGTCTTGAGTAATAGCTTTCCAGGCTCTCATTTTCAGTCCAGTCCCTGTACCTGATCTGTTTTACAGGAATGTTTCTTTGTTTGTTAAGCAACACAGTGACCTATAAATCATTCAAATCTATGAATCATTCATTTTTTCACATTAAAAAAACCCATCCAACTCAAGGCATGAACCAGTGAGAAACAGTTGCATTTTAATGATTATTATACTGGTGATGCTGAACACTGAGTGGTTGGAACAGACAAGAGGGGAAATGAGGTTGCTGCTGAGGATGCTTCATAACCCACCAGTTTTTAAATTGTATGTTTAGGCACTTTGCAGCCTGTCACATTAAAACATTTGTTACCATTTCCTTAATTTATTCTACAATGTTTAATTACATTTAATATGAAGAAATAGCAGTACTGTAACTGGCAGTATCGGTTGCTTAAATACACATTCCGGAGTGATGTGCGTGACGTAGACACATGCTTTAATCTTGAGTTGATTTCAATGTCTGTTAATGAAAGCAAGTAGCAATAGTTATTCTTTATCTCGCTTCTCTGCAGCTGAAACAACAACTCACTTTACCGAAGGGGAAATACAACATCTGTGCCTAAATTAGATCTTGGATGAGTGTGATCAGCAGGGAATCTCATCTGCAAATGACTGACATACTGGGGAAGATCATACTCCTGTGTGCTGTGAAAGCACAGATAATTAGTCTAACTACAGGCGGGGAAAAAAGTGAACTAAATAAAAAGGAACATAGGATATGCGAAAGCAATTAACATGCCAAAAATAACCCAAAAAAACTTGCAACTTCAAAATCCCAGATTTGTGAAAACAGGCACCTGCAAAAATAGATGGCAAACGTCATGGGTGTGGAGTGCAACGTTAAATACTTGCGGAAGAATGTTCTATGACACTCAGCCAAATATGGAGTCTATGAGAGCATTGCAAATGAGAACTGGTGACAAATTTGGGCCACCGCTGATTGCCAATGGGAAATGGCATCATGGATCGTGCAGCCAAGAGGCTAATTGGATAAAGTCATTTCCTAACCAGTGAATTGATTTATTTATTGTTTTTTTTTTTTTATTCTATGACAATTGACTCAACATAATAATTTGACCTCATTCAAGAGTATTTAATTATTAAAAATAAAACAAAACCATTTCCATTCGAACAGACAATGAAGCCATCCTAGGGCGCATCTGATGCTTTTATTAATGGTTTATGCATAGCTTCCTACACCCTTCCTTTCCTTCGCTGCCATGAAAAACATCTGATATTTCCAGTGAGCACACAGGTGTTCAATAATTCACCCACCATGGGAAGGTGAACAGTAATCCAAACACACAATACCATTTTATTGAAGCCTCCTCCGTTTTATTGTGCAGTAGAAGTTTGAGTTTTGGGAGACACGCAGGTGCAGTTATTCCAGGCACTTTTTATTTAAATTTTTTAATTTTTAGGAGTATGAAAGAGCAACAGACATGAGCAGACAGATTAAGCACAGAGCTGATTGATATGTGGGATGATATACTGTTGCATATTTAGGCTGAACATACAGTATTTCAAATGTCACTAAATCACAAGGGGGCTGATATTTATGATACTGGTCTAGCATCAGCATCATTATACAGAGCGTTACAGCGGGTAGAATAGAGACGTGGGTTTAGCTTGTCTTTTTTTCAGGGTGTCATAGCTCAGCACTTAGCTTACCATATAGCTAGAGTTGGACAATTTAATCCATTATGCAATTTAAACAATATTTTGTCACTCAGTTCAATAATTTGAATCGATAGATCGGTTCAGAATCACTTGGCTTTTTTCTTGACAAACATAATATTTACGAATATTAAATTGTCTAAATGATAAATTCCTTTAAGATGCAATGTAGCTTATGCAGAAAATGCAAACTGCTTCTATCTTTCGCAAATTATCGCATTTTTAGATGTGCCCGTGACTTTGTACGCGTGGAATTTAATTGCACACTCATACGTGCATTTAAAAAAAAAATGTACAACACCATCTGTTGAATATTGGAATGAACTAAAATTTTTACATGTTAATTTTTAAATTTTTTACAAGTGCGCGGAATGAAGCTATGAGATTGTGTATATTAAGTAGATTTCAATCGCATACTCATACAGTATGCACATATTAAAAAATGTACAGCATCATCTTTTGAATTTTGAGATGAACTAATGATTTTTTTCAAGGTCGGTTTTTATGATATAAGGGCGTTTTCGATTTAAATATCAAATTAGCATATCTTCTCTTCCCGTGGGCCGATTGCGATGAAACAAAGCCCAAATTTTACTTCAAGCTCGGACAAATACACCTGTGAAAACTCCATTAAAATTCATTCGGTAGTTTTGATGTGATGCATGCACAAACAAACAGACAGACAGACGAAAATTCCCCAAAACATCTTGATGTGTTCTATTACTCATCTTATATCTCCCCAAATTATTTTTTCGCAAATGTCCTAAATGTACACACATGACAACTTTACTTATATGTAATAGATAGATGACAAAAAAGACAATAAAGCCACATCTCTGTTCTACCTATTGTATTGCTACGAGGCAGTGGTGGCTCAAACTGTTAAGATTCCGGGTTACTGATCGGAAGGTCAGGTGTTCAGGCCCCAGCACTGCCAAGCTACCACAGTTGAGCACTTGAGCAAGGCTCTCAACCCTATCTGGCCCAGGCGAACTGTATCCTGGATGACCCTGTGCTCTGACCCCGGCTTCCTAACTGGGATATGCGAAACAATTATTTCACTGCGCTGTAAGGTACATGTGACAAATAATTCAATCTTAATCTTTAAGGGCTGCCACCTACTGGACTGGAGTGTGGGGCAGAAAAAGATCGCTTTGTACAAGACATGGCATTTTAACAATAAACAATTGATCGACAGGTCGAATTGATCGAACAAGTGATAGACAGTCTATCTAAGATTCACAGCTCTACACATCGCTAGCAATTTTATGTCAATCTTACCCAATACTAGTTGAAACTAGCAAGAGCATTGCAGTTTGCATTTTGCATGATCCCCAGCTTGAAATGTTTTAGGAGCGTTTCAAAGATGAAACATTCCTCGATCCAAATGTTCCTAAACCCCAAACATTCAGAAAATGTTTTATCTTTTAAAATCTTGTTTGTTTGTTTTTGCGTAAAATTTCTCCTAGAAAATTGCAAGCTGGGGATCATGCAAAATGCAAACTGCAATGCTCATTTTATATTGTATCAGTACTCATCATCTTTTTTCTTGATTGTAATGTGAGCTGAGACCTGATTGGTCAAAAGGTAAGGAGGGAAAAAAAACCTTCTTGGCTACACTTAGCACTTTCGAATTGCTTAGTGATTTGAAACTCATATCTTTATACTTTTTTCTTATAACCCCTACCGAGAAGCAGTTCTTGCTGAATCAAACCTTCTTCACAAGAATAGGAGTCATGTCTGATCCCTCTACCACCACTACACCTTGCTTTACATTCACGAAAGGCTAAGTGCAGCATTTAATGCTTCGAACTGTAAGCAAAACCAACGGAACAGGTGACGGCATCGTGGTTGCACCCTGAAACCTGCTACTGCACTCTGCTGCACTGCTCTCACTCCACTTCACATCTCAGTTCGTGTCTCTGATAAGATATACACACACACTAGGTTTTCTTTAGTGCCTCTGTGGCCTCAAATAAACAGTTGAGAAATGAGTATTGAGTCCCACAATATTTGCATTTTTTCCCTTGCATTTTCGCTTCATCATTTCCATTCCCCATTCTACTATGTCTTGCCCAAAAGCCTGTAGTTGAATGAGAGGAGAACTGGGAGTCTAATTTGCATGATTAGAAAAAGATTTTTTAACAATTACGATCATGGTGGAGTATCCCTCTCAAACAAAACACAAAAAAGCATAATGTATTTCTGAGGATAAACCATAATGATATAATAGTGTTTAGACAGATCTGAGGTGTTCTTATTTCCAACCCTAAGTGCAGTTCATTCAAGTTAAATATTATTTACAAAATATTCTACATTATGTATTTAATCCCAGCGGCCTCAACTTCAGCGACTGCATGAGTCGACACAGACAAGTGGAACTCGAGGGCACCAGCAAGTCTAGTTTTTCTTGTTTAGAATCTAAATGGCTGAAATACCCATCAAAAATAATTTAAACAATAAAACAAATTGAGACATTTGACCTTATTTTGACCTTGATCCCTCCTTGATTCCTCCATCAGTATGGCAGAGGTTACCAGATGTAAGAAGCAGATGTTACTATTATTTCCACTCTGTTTGTGTGTGTGTGTGTGTGTGTGTGTGTGTGTGTGTGTGTGTGTGTGTGTGTGTGTGTGTGTGTGTGTGTGT
>JAQQZT010000033.1:29083426-29120635 GCA_030068275.1 Clarias platycephalus | reverse complement strand
TTGTGTGAAGCTGCTTTGTGACAATGACAATTGTTAAAAGCGCTATACAAATAAAATTGAATTGAATTGAATTGAATGTGCATAGGCATGATCAGGATGGTACCATCTCTGCCTCATTTTGTGCCAGGAAAAACCTTGAGTGCGAAAAATATAAACCTTAGAGCTGGCACTAATGCCAGAGCTGCTATTATCGAAAAAATGAAACACACCCTCTGACTAATCATAATGGAGCACTTATCATAGCTGTGGCATAAATCACAATAAAGCTCCTCAGTTCATTATACTGTACTTGTATCGCAGAAGTTCTCAGACGACCTCAAACATCCGTCTTCTCACAATCACTGGAGTCAAACATCCTAGTGCAAGTGCATTTTTTTTTTTTTTTTTTTTTTTTTTTTTTTAAACCAAGCAATTGCTTCTTAACTATATAATACCATGGACAGGAGTGTCTACTCCTTTCCTGACCAAAGCCTAAACTCCCTGGACAAAAATCAAGAACTAACACAAATAAAAGAAAATGAATGAGCTTGGAAACAAAAGGCAAACCCAAGACAGAAAAAGGAAGACATGATGGATGATTGACTTACAGTTCCACTTTGGTCGGTGTGCTGGGCCTCACGGGACACGGAGCTCTCAGCGGGAGCCATCATACGCATTACAGGAAAGGCCTTTCTGAGTAATGACTCTGACTGGAGAGACTGGTGAGAAGCAGGTCTCTGAACGAGCTTGACATTAGCCGAACGATCCACCCTTGAGATTACCGCCACTCGTTCCTGTTATTCTCCTTAATTATTTATGCCTATTTATTTTACTGCTGCCGATTGCCTAAATGGCATCCCGCCTTTTGAACTGATTGTTAAATGCATCACTTGACCTTTTAGCAAGAAATGTTATCAAGAGGTGCTGCAGTTGATTGTAATTTCTATGTTAATGTCGATGTATTATTTTATAATAGAATTGATCAGAAATGCATTTAGACTTAAATAGTGGTACTAGTGGTAGGGAAAGAAACATGGTGTTGAACTGAACAATAGCTACTGTATTGTTACACCAGGTATGAGTGGAACAAGTTATTTATTTTGACTGATACGAATACATTTTACAGAAAAACTAATGAGCATTCCAGTTTCCTCCCACAGTCCAAAGACATGCATCACAGGTTGATTGATATTCCCAAATTGCTATAGGTTGGCACACGGTCCAGGGTGTACACCCCACTTTGTGCGCTATGTTACCTAAAGCTTCAGGCCCCTCGTGACCCAGCATGCGGTAAGTGGTCCAGGTAATGGATGAATGGATGGAGGAACTCTTACAGAGAAATTGGTCTTAAAGGAAATAACATACTAAGTCATGTTGCATCACTTTGCAGATAAATCTTCACTACACAACAGATATAAAGCCGAGTGGGACTGCGGTGTGGAAGCCAATTCTCCTTAGGGGTAGAGTTAGGGTTTATGAACCTAGAGGAAAGCGCTATCCACCCTCTTCTGCCTATATGAGTTCACAGATATCCATGATTAGATAACGTATTGAGAAAGAGAGAGAGAGAGAGAGAGATTAACACCACCTCTTCTACCAAAACACACTGTCAATTCCTTTCTCTTGGATGCTTAGCCATGGATAACAGCGGCATAGTTGGGATAAATATTTTCTCTGAGCACATTTTGGGTTTTTAAAAATAAACCGTCCAACACTACAAGCACCAATACATAATATATTTCGAATAATAAACCATACCGTGTCGCACTGCAATTCTTCATCTAGTATTATTGGTGTAAATCTGATATTAAATGTGGAACTGGCACCAGTGTAACGCGATGCATATTGTACGGTAGAGGAGACACCATACTAATGGCTGGTTCTGTCTAAACTGAAACTGCAATCAATTTCTTATCTCTGCACCCTGCAAATATCAATTCTACACCCTTCTCAGTGCCTCAGGTTTCCACTCAACTGTCACTTTTATACCTCCCCAAGGTGTGAGTGTTGATAGTCACAGGCATAAATGTTTAATAGCGCTCTGGTGTTTGCCATAGTCCATAATGACCAGCAAAGCTGAGCGCAGATTTACGGTCGTCTGTAGAGGCAGCCGGTTATTGAGGTCACGCTTTTTACAGTGTGCACCTACAACAAATGGGGCGAGAAGGGGAAGCGTGCATGCGATTGCTTTTCCGACTCATAAAGGAATAACGCCGGACACATTTGCATAAACGAATGAGAGAGCAATCAGAGAAAAGTTTGCGGATGCCTTAATGTGCGTTTCTCGATTATGCGGCGAGTCTATCAAAGTCTCTGGGTAATGAAAGTGATCGCTGCGCTGTGGGAAAGCGGCAGAGGAGAGCTCTAATGGCCTGCACTGCATAAACACTGCTTTCCAATTTATGCAATCTTGAGAAACTGTCTTAAAAAAAAAAAAAAAAAAAAATATATATATATATATATATATATATTTGCACTCCCACATGCACTCAGAGACACACAGAAATACAAACACGACAAACCTATCAGGGCTGAAATGTGTGTCAACAATGATAAAGTACAAAAAGTGTCCAGAATCTGTGCAATTATATCACTGTTGACTCTTAGACACAGAGGAAACCTGAGCAAATACAGGCCACAATTCATGTTTTTTAAATATTTTCTGTTATATTAATGCATTTATTAAACTGTACAAACAATGATTTTAGTATTTAGTTATGTTTAAAACACGGTTTTACAGGTGCATCGATGCCAATACTGGTATTAGTCTGATAGTGAGCTCATTTACTAATTAAACATGCTCTCAATCCCTGATAACACCTGATGCTCAACAAGCCTCGTGTATGATGTCATGCTAAGGAACATGGGAAGGGGTAGCTGAGTGGTTAAGGTGTTGGACCACTGATCAGAAGGTCCCAGGTTAAAATCACCATCGAGTTGCCACTGTTGAGCCCTTGAGCAAGGCCCCTTACCCTTAAATGCATCTATGTGGGGTCTTCACCACAGAAAATGAGAACAGGTGACCTCAGCGTGTAGAGCACAAGTGACCTCACGGTCATTAAAAATGTGTGCAAGGTGCCATTAATAGAACCTTGCCCTTTAAGCAACGTGTAGACTCGAGTTGAAGTGCTTGCATTTACAGTATATCTGCTGTGTGTAAGAAAGAGAAGAATTCATTTCTACAAGCACTGAGCACTGATGCACATGTGCTTTCTTAACATGCATGCCTACTTTAATGACTGTCTACACATCACCCAAAAGTCAAGGAGCGACTCAGGACTCATCGTGGTCATTTTTGACGGCGTCACACGCTCTACTAAGGATACTTTTTTTTTTTTTACCAGTATGCCCGTATGCTTCCTATAGCACTGCTTCAAAAGCACAGTCTGAATCTTAAATCTTGTGAGACAAGAGATGTCTAACGGTAAGGATTTCACCAAGGTGCCTCATTGGCCTATCAAAGACCTGACCTGACCCAACCTCTACTCTCGAGCGTCTCTGAAGAAGGAACTGATGCTCTACTTTTTCTGCATAGGTCTGTTGGGTTGAGATGCTGGGCGCCTGGGCTCCATTGTCTGACCCATTTAACTGTTCAGTGTCTCTAGGCAATCAATAACAAGTCCAGACACCTTCACAAGGGAGACAAAGAACACTAAGAGGCAAGGAGCAAATTTCAAAAATGTCCTTAGGCTGCCCTATAGAGCCAACATACAGTAACTCAACTATTGTTTTTTCAGTGCAGATAAACAGGATGAAGGAACAAGGACCTGAGTCAATATTCTGCCAATTTCCATCCACTATAGATCCATAGTACAATACATCTCACTGACGGACACCTCGGAATCGGACACAGTGGACTATTTTAAAGTTTTCAGATGACACGTCATTATTTCCTGCAGTAGAAAAAGAGAGGAAGAGAAAGTACAGACAGTAAGGCACCAGTAATCCACTGGTGTCCATTAATCCACACATCTCAGGGCTAATTACAGCTGCTGGACAGCGAGAAAGGAGTGGTCCCATCTGTTCACATCCTGCTCTAGTAGTCCAAAGAAATCCTTCCATCATCATGCTGACTCTTCTGGCATGAGCTCTAGATATTGCCAGGTCTTGAAATGTAATATTGGCATAACTCTGGCTCTGCACTTTCTCCATCACTGTATATGATGATTCTCTGTCCTGGCAGAGTGAAGCCTCATTGATCAGTTCTGTTCTGGTTGGGTTGCAGATAGGGATCCAAGAGCAGAAACAACAGGGTTACTCTAACGCGTGCCAACATGGCCTGAAAGTACCTCGGATAAGGTGACCCAGGCCAAAAGAGATGACAGCATGCTCTCAGAATTGCACGGAAATGTATATGGGTAGATTGACTTTTTCAAAATTCAGCAAAGATGAGTCAGGAGGTTAGACTAATCTTCAGATATTTACTTGTGCAGTAGGAACTGTACCTCAGCAAAATTCTACAACCAGCTAAATCAACAGACTCCCCTCTGAAAGTACTGGAATAGTAATGCAAGCCCTATTTTTTAATTCATTGAAGAGACAAATAGATATTATATATATATGTTATATGTGTTAAACACCTTGGAACATGGCACCTTTGTCAGACCACCCACTTTTTAGTGAGCTCAAATTTGAAAACAAAGTCTTAAAGTAAAATGAACTCAACTTAATACCGTATCTGGCTGCATATGTATTGCTTGTAAGAGCTTAATCAAGCCAGTGACCCACCAACACTATCAAACGGTTGCATTCTTCTTTCGTCATTCTTTTCCAGGCTTGTGAGAGCATTGTCCAGTTGTTTCATTTAGGATGCTTCTCGCTTTAGTGTCCTCTTGTCAGCATCTGAAATGCACGCTCAGTTGGGGTAAAATCTGGTAAAGGTTTCTTTTTATCCCCTGATGAAATCCTTTGTTGTGTTGGCAGTATGTTTTTGGTCACTGACTTGCTGCATGATGAAGTTTCTTCTATTAAAATGAATGTGTTTGTCTGTAATAGACTAGTCGATTAGGCGAGTGAGCCCATTGGAGACGTAGTCATGTAAGCCCAAGCCATGACTTTATCTCCACTGTGCTTGGCAGGTGTTAGGGATCATAAGCTTGTTCCTTACTTTGGCCTTTCCATCACTTTGGTTGAGGTTAATCTTGGTTCCAGAACCTTTTGTGGTTGACCCCTGAATTTCTCCATGAATGCCAACCTGGCTTTCTGATGAGTGGTTGGCATTTTGCGGTATCGCCCCTAGAGTTCTGCTTTCAAAGTCTTCTCTATAAAGTGGCTGAACAACTCTTTAGCCTAATCAACTTCCATCCTGTTGCACTCAACAAATCATAAAGGGCTTACAGACCCTCAGTACGAGGCACATCAAGACCCTGCTGCCTCCCCACCTGACCGTCTGTGTATGGGTCCGGACCCTACTTGCATTTTCCCAACCACTAAGCAGATGACATCACCACCACCAAGCTTCTTCTGGCCTTCACCTACCTGGACAAAAAACATGTATTTTTGTTTGAATGCTGTTCAAAGATTTTATTTCATCGCTTAACACAATAATTCCTCAGATCGTGATTGGAAAGCTGAGCCTGCTAGGCCTGATCATCTCCCTACTTTCTTACCTAGGAGACCGCAGTCAGTCAGGATCATCCGTGTCTGCCTTCCTTCCTAACAGACATATCCACTATGCTGCTGGCTTTGCAGGTGCAGCATGTGGTGTAAGACACCACAACCCCCTCACACAAGCTCTTCACCCTCCTCCTGCTGTCTGGAAAAGGTGGATTCAGGTCCTCATGGCCAGAATGCATAACACTTCCTCATTCCACACACACACAAACATTCTCACACTCTCATATTCAACCCAGAAAAAATCAATTTCGCTCCCTTTGCCATTTGTGCCGGTCTTTCTTTGGACTGCTGCTGAAACTATATCTAGATATCATATAAATGTGTCTTCTGAATACTGTGTAATGTTATATACTACTTTTCATTCACAATTAACTCCTACACCCATACCTGTGTACTGTTTAGAGCTGCACCGTCTCTTTCTGTGTACATTTAGTACATTTATGACATTTGGCATTTAAGGGTCCAACATTGGCAACTTCGTCTAGCAGGGGTTTGAACCTGTGACTATAGTCCAACGTCTTAACCACTGAGATACCCCTGCCTATTATCCTATCCTAATAATTATTTTACTGCCTTGCGCATATGCAGGTATTCTTTAGTTCACTGAAGTCTCAAGTGGCTCTGAATTCCTTTTGTGGTTTTGTTTCACTGTGGATTGTCCTGGCTATATAGGGTTAAATTGGCAATCAAGCCTCTTGACTTGACTTGAATTGTGGTTTTACTCTTGTAAACCAAGAACAGGAAGCTGAGGCACGTTTCTGTTCTGGCTGACAGGAATGGAACCTAATGTGGTCTTCTGCTGTTGGAGCCCATTCACTTTAAGACGTTGTGCATTCTGAGATGCTTTTCTGCTCACCAAGGTTGTAAAGAGTGATTATTTGAGTTACTATCGCATTCCAGGTGTGCACTGTGGTCCGTCTCCTCTGATCTGGGTCATAAACAACATTTTTCATACAGGGTGTCTTTTTATTTTTTCCGGAAATAGTCAAATGAGCCCATCCGACAACAACAACCACGTCATGGTTAATGTTACCGAGGTCATAATTTTCCCCATTATGATGTTTGCTGTAAACATCACCTGAAGATACAGTATGTATCTGCATGATTCTATGCATTGTGCTGCTGCCACATGATTGGCTAATTAGACAACTGAATATGTGTATGTACAGTAGATGAGGGAAGGTACAGCTGTCCTTTTAGTCAGTTTGCACCCGAAGCCTGAGTTTAACGGGAAAATGCTGCAGGAAAATGCTGCAACCCAAATACAGGGCACTTTTTTTTTAGGGAATCGATTCAGGGAAAAATTCAATTTCTCAGTGGAATCAAACCACATGTGACAGATTTGACAAGAAGTACGTGCAAAGATAAACCAGGCAATGTAGCAGAGGCAGAATAGTAAGAATAATGTATAGTACTGAGAGAAACCAAAAGCTGCTCAGGCTATGAAAGAAGCTGGAGAGTGAGTATGAGTTTTGAGAATATTTACACCGCATTCACAAGAGAATATGCAAACTTTTAAATCTTTGAATCTGTGAAACGTGCATAACGTAAAGTTCTTTGGGTTATTTATTTTATCCAGATAAGTGTCTTGAATTATTAGTTATGTCAAGTGGCATGGTGCATAGCTCACAACTCTATGATTCCCAGTTTGAGCCCGAACTTCAATCCATTTTATACGTTCTTGTCAGGTCCTGATTCTTCAGCGTTTTTCCCAAAAACATACAGGTAGCTGAACTGCTCCTAGGTAAATTGCATCTAGCTATGAATACAGTAAGTGTAAGAATGCATTGTGATGAACTGTCAGGGATACATCCTGAATTGGATCCATATTCCAGTCTCATGCCAAGTGTTCCACCCATCATTAGCCTACAAAGAAGACTATCAAGTGTTTCCTCCGAGGCACATGATGCCTGCCAACCGCATCTTTTTGAACTGCTTGCTCACACGCCGTTGGGAATGGCATAACGCACTCAGAGGACAATGCTATAGAGTGGCTATAGAGATAGGCCACGATTGATGTGAGAGAGCTGAAGTGCATTCCATCCCATCCCTCTAAGAGTGCCCGGCCAATCAGGTCTCATCAGGAATCCAGTTGTAAGAGGCTACACCCGAGTTTCAAACTCGCGATCTCCGGATGATAGGGCAAGCTTGTTACCACTGCGCCACTCGGAGGCCATGCCAAGTGTTCTTGGGATTGACTCCAGATCAACCGGAAACTTTATTAGGATAAAGTGCTTACTGAAAGTGAATGAAGTCTAATTTTGTAAATCTATTTATGTTTCTCACTGGACGTATAAATTGGGTCAGATATTCGGATGGTTGTCTTCCACGATACTAATCTTTGTACTGAAAGTAATTGAATTCACGCTAGCACTGATGGCTCTGGTGCCACTCCTCTGATTACTGGGAATTGAAGAGTTGATAAGGTCTGCTGAAACCTAAGGTCTGCTAAGACTGATGAAACAAGGAGTGGCTTTAAAAACCATGGCATCCCTTTTTAAATCCAACCATCTTAACCACAAAATGCACTACAAAAGAAACGTTTTTTAACAAAGCCACCAAATGGATGTGCTGGGTCCTAACGAATGAACTTGTAGCCCTTGACAAGATGGAGCCGAGTGCGGCTAAATCAGACGTTTCCCGGGTTGCTCAGGTAATGCGAGAGTGCCTTCTTTCCTTCAAGCCTTCCCTCTGACTGAGCTGATCAATACCGCTAATGCTGGGTTAAGTTAATCCAGCCTGTACATTATGGTCTGGTGTAAAAATAGTAAATGCAATGCAGAAAGTGCGTTCGTATAAGAGAGCTGTCCAGCTTAACAACATAAAAGTTAAATTTTTAGAATTTCCCTTTATAAAATGGGGTGTGCTAGATTGAAGCACACACACCAAGATTGAATCAGGACTTTTTCCTATTCGATTCAATTAAATTCTATAACTGTGTGCTAAATAGTGAAAAAGTTGCCATTGTGTACCCAGAAAAATCATTATTCTTGAGCGGGAAAACTGTTTATGGCCAGGCAAGTCATTAACCTATTATCAAAATTGCAGTCCACTTCAAAGCCATCTTCATGGTTTCTAAGCCATCTTCATGGTTTCTAAGCCATCTTCATGGTTTCTAAGTGGTAATCTGATTTCCAAGTGATAAGAACTTCAGGTTTAGTTACTTGTACAATAAATAATGTGAAGATTTCTGACAAGCTTCTGTGCAGGATCAGTCGTAGGGCAACTCTAAGCTCCCATGAACTCGGTGGCAGCTGGTGAGGGGTGGTGCATCTAATTTCATCAATTCACTGCAATCTCACTTCTCGGACATTTTAATATCCTGTTCCTGTTGCTACACCAGCTTTTTCCTGGTAATTGGGTAGCGCTTGCCTTTTGGTGGTCTGAATTCCACTCTTGGACTAATATGTGATGGAATAACTTATATGGAGTAACTGGGACACTGGGTTGCCAGTGACTGCGAAAAAACAGTTACACACTGGGACTTTGAATCAGGCTAAGTGTCTGTGTAATTACACAAAAAACTCTGAGGGTAACTGCTGAAGATGTACTGGTTACTGTTAAAGAGCAGTTACGGTACAGAAGAACATTTTATTTAGCTGTACATGTGAATAAACATATAAATGTATTTTATCCCTTAGGGTCCTGCACTGTGTTGGCTGTTCTGCATGCTTTGATTTTGTCTATACATACAAATATAGGCAATGCGAGTGCCTGGTATATTATTTTCAGCATAACCTAGCCTGTATGACCCGCTTAATATTTTTGTTCACTTAAATATTTACAGTACTCACACACGCTCACAAAAAAGAGACAAAAAATGAACAAAAAATAGCAAAGATATTCTAATTAACGTAACAGATGTGCAGTGCCAGTTTGACAATCAAACAGATACAGTATGAATAAACTCATTTGCAGAATAATACATTTAATTTAGAGAATCTCTGTTTTTGCAAAGTTTATCAACACCAAACAAAAGACCACACAAATGCTTCAAGTAAGGATTTTTCAACACAAGTTGGCCGTATTGGATAAATTGCCCTTTATCATCGTTCATGGATGAAATGTTTATGGAGACGACACCAGTGACAAGAGCATTGTGCACAGATGGATCAAAAGAGGATTCAAAGAGGATTTGAGGAGAGCTGGCTTTAACGATGGTTCAAATGCATTGCTTGTGATGGAGACAATGTTAAGGAGGACCTTTTTTTATGGAGGAAGAGATACGTACTCTCCCAACATGGGCAATTAGAACGACCCACTTTTGTTATGCCCACTTTTGCATTACTTTCGGGACAGCTCTCGAATATGTAACAGAAGAACGGGTTTACATTTTTCTTATGAACAGCTGGCTTTTTGAAAAACTTGCTTATACTGAGCCAATAGATGTACACAAGCTGTGCATGAACTCCTGTTGCCTGACTTAATGCCAGCTCCAGATCTTCGATTGCTGTGACTCCTCTCATGCTCCAGACCTGCCTGACTCATTCTAAGCGATATTCTGTTTGGCGCTCCTGCACTCACTTTCTGCTACTGGTGGATGGTCCCACGTGGATACATTAAGGATTTGTACTTTCCACAAACACTCACTCACTCATCGTCTATACCGCTTTATCCTGTAGTCAGGGTCGCGCGGTCCTGGAGCCTATCCCAGTAGACTTAGAGCATGAGGCAGGGTACACCCTGGACAGGGTGCCAATCCATTGCAGGGCACACACGTACACACACTCACACACTACAGACAATTTAGGAACGCCAATTAGCCTAATCTGCTGGTCTTTGAACTGTGGGAGGAAACCGGAGTACCCGGAGGAAACCCACCAAGCACGGGGAGAACATGCAAACTTTATGCACACAGAGACGGGAATCGAGCCTGGCCGGGAATCGATCTCGCACCCTGGAGGTGCAAGGCGACAGTGCTACTGTAACCACTACACCGCCTTTCTAAAAACAATTAATCTAAAATCTAAAATATTACCCTTGCTCAATGGATTATTCCTCTGGGGTACTGAGGACATGTGTGCCTAGTGCAAGAACTGCTGCTGTAATCATAAACACCACCCTGTGCTCATCTCAATACTCTTACAATCTGAACAACATTTCAACACACTACAGGTACGTACTGTTGGTCTTTGCTCTTCAACACTGGTGTATTAGAATAACTAATAATCCCTTCTACAGAATTTCGAGTCCTTTCAAGGTTTCTTTTGTAAATGTGTAACTGCATTGACATAGAATTACATACTGAATGTATATTTCATAGTAAGGTATATACAACCTCAGAAATCACATTATAGTTATATGTGTAGTTTATGTGTAAACATGTTTAGATAGACTTCAAGTAAAGTAAACCTGACATATGTGTGGTATACTGTATGGGCATTGTAACAGAATTCTATTATAATTATTTTAAATTTTTTACAGGGGCGGGACTTCTTCCGATTTTCTCTCTAATTTAGTCGTAGCCAATTCTCACCCATCATAAGGGCACTTCCCCATTAAGGCTACAACCACCAGTCACACCACACACACTGTGGACACTCTGCAAAAACTTTCTTTTGAGGTGTTACGCATCCTCCCTATAGTCCCGATCTCACTCCATCTGACTTTCACCTGTTTGGTCTCCTGAAAGCAGTCCTACAAGGAGAGTCACTTCTGATGAAGATGTGAAGACAGAGGTGCATTTTTGGCTCATAGCTCAGCCTAAAACATTTCTTAATGACAGAATAAGAAAGCTTGTTGACAGATACACAATGTGTATTGAGGGAAGGAGACCGTTTAAAAACAAATTATGCATTTGTTCTTTCTAAAAGATAAATAAAATTTATTCTACGGCCAGAGTGCGGACAATTTTTGCCTAACCTAATGATTCATAGTGGGTTTGGATGGAAATATACACCCCATTGATGGTGTTTCCAACATGAAGTTTGAAAAAAAGCAAGCATAACAATCTTGAAGAAAATGAGAACCATGAGAATTTTTCCTCTCTTTACTTTTTATGTACAGACAAAGCAATATACTTGGTGAAAACGTTTACGCCATCATAGGTTTTTCTGATAATCTAACATAATTCCTCTGATATTGCTTTATAAAATGTTAATGCAATGAATATGTTATGAATGTGCCATGAAGATCCAGTGTAGGCACCCTTTAAACATAGTGACAGCTTTTACTTCTTTTTTTTTCTTTTAATATCTCACATGGTTCCTCTATTTTTTTTGGGCAATATTGCCAGTTGTTCTGCCCACGCCATGCTGCTTGTAGTTTTTTTGTTCATATTTCACACGTTACAAAGCAAACTTAAAAAGAAGACTTACATCACTTTGATAAACGAGTGCCTACCTCTGCCCCATTGATAAGAAGTAAGCTCTTAAATGTCAATCCCGCATTTACACGTGGCAGTATTTTTGGGCGTAGACCTTAACAGGGCCATAAACATGCAGCAGCTCAGGTGTGTTTTAGTGCTCACTAAGTGTAAGGAATAACACACCATGAAAAAGCATAACTCCCAAGCCTGCTTTAAAGCAACAGATGGATGCAGTGAAGTTGAACCACACACAGGATACATTGGGCTGTTAGAGCATCAGACCATCAGCAGCCACTGAGCTCATATTAATGAGAAATTAACTCATAAAGCAGCCCTGACCTCAGGGTGCATTTCACTTAATATCAAACTCCTGCTTTTCATAAGCACAACAGCTGGAGAACATGGGGAAAATATATCAAATTAAGAGTTTGAGCTCAAATTCTTTTAGGCAGCGTCTGAAAGGTCAGTGAATAAACGAGCGTCATTCTGAGCTCTACAAACAGCGTTACAAAATCTGACGTGACCTTGGACAGAAAGCAGCTTCGAAAAGCCTTGAGGAATTCATTAATTTTTTTGTTTCTAATTAGTCTGAAATGATTGCTTTGTTTGATATCTTAGAGACATTTCGAACTGCAGTACTGTGCAAAAGTCTTGAGTCACCCATCACTTCTTAATATTTTGCTGTTAAAGAGTCAGACTTTCTTGTATTTATTTTGAATGTAATCTTGAGGAAGAGTTCTCCAGGCTTCCTGAAGGACTTTTCGGCTCTCGTTTTCAGTCCAGTCCCTGAGCAGTTTCAGACGAATGTTTTCTTTTTCTGAAGCCACACAGTAACCTATGAATCATTCTGGCATTTTAAAAAATCATCTTACGCAAGTCATGAGCCAGTGAGAAACAGGTGCAGTTGATGACAGATGATAAGGCCGGTGATTAGTATACTGGTGATGCTACTGTAAATACTGAGTTGCTGGACAGACGAGAGGGGAAATGAGGTTGCTGCTGAGGATGTTACATAAACAACTAGTTTTTAAATTGTACCTTTAGGCACTTTGCAGCCTGTCGCAGTAATACATCTGTTCCCATTTCTATAATTGAATCTACATTACTTCATTGTATTTAATATTAGATGGTATCCTTAGCCTCGCCCGCATACAGATACTGATGCCCGTGTGCTCTCATTACCTGTAAATGGAGTGTGCAGTCAACCTGCTGCTCATCATGCTGCTCAAATGCTATCGGCTGCTCCAATGTTATTACCTCACCATGTGAAAGGTCAAAGGTGATGACGACGCTGTCTACTGTCATTCAATGTGAACGTAGTTAACAAAATCTTTTGCATTTTGTAATGAGGGTAGCAATTTTTATATGCAAGTTGTTAAACTGGCAAAATAAGTGGACAGAGCTCGAATCGGTCAGAAATATAAACACTGAGGAACAAAGAACCATGCAGTTATTTCTGCACAGGAATATACATGGACTCGAACATACAGCCACAGGATTTAAGGACTCACTCATCCATTGCAAAGTCGTTACCAAGGAGAAAAACCCAAGTGCACCGCCGTCTCCCTGTAACTGACCCCTGCCAGGCGAAATTATGACATCTGCAACAGAGATCTTCTTGTAGTTTAGTTGGCTGTGCAGGGGTTGTACTGCTGGTTAAAGGGAGCCTTTCACCAATTTCCTACCCACTACAAGAACCTAGAGTATATTACGTCTGCCAAGAGATTAACATGAAGCGCAATGGACCTTTTTTTTTTTTTTTTTACTAGCCTCAACTTTACACCATCATATCTTCCTGGGTTCAAAGGCATCAAAGCTGATTGTCTATCCAGGTTGCTTCCCTTCCATCCGTTGGTGCCGAGGTCAATGTATATTGCACCTTCCAGTGGGCCACTACTTATGGACCAAAGACCATGGTTACTCCTGACTACTGATTCAAACACTAATCTTCATGGTGGCTTTCGGCTGAATTTTAAAGTTCCTGCACTTAATATCTCTTCCTGAACTTAAACAGTTTTAATGTGATCCAAAAATAAAAAGCCCATCTCAGCCGATCTTTCAGTTCATTGCTCTGGCAAAGCTCAGGTACTCCTGCTGTCCTTTATTAGCAGGTCAGCTGCTACGTGTTGTTTAACCCAGATTAGATCCCAGATTAAACCCGAGTCATTCTCAGCCACCGGTTCTGCTTGTAGTCCTTCCATGGAAACAGGATGCAGAGCCTCAATGACAGTGTAATATTCCTGCACTCAACCAGGAGCACCTGGAATCAATTACACAGTGGTAGTACTTACAGTAAGCACTCTCTACACACTCTTTCATTGTGATATGTACAATCTGTATTGCTTATAGTATACACTACCTGTTTTTATTGAGCCTCTGATTATCGACGATTGCTCTCTCTCTTTTTAATACTGTTTCTGCTTTTCTTAACTTGCTCTTAACTGTCTGGGTTCACATTGTATAATGATTGCCTAACACCTCCCTGAACCTTGACCTTTATCTTGATTCATGTACTATATCTGTCTTGTTTGCTATGTTTAATAAAACGCTGTATACTTGCACTTGGATTTGTACATGGCTTCCTGACAAATACCTCATGAACTTCTCCCTTCATTCATCCACATCTTGATTATTTTATTATGGGCCACTTTAGTTAGCACTGTGTGAAATCCAACTGCATTAAATCAAGTGTCAATTTCATTGTTATACATGTCGGATGTCAAACGGAGTCACCATGACTGGCTCCTTTAGCTCTGCTAAACTCACTCACTCACTTATTCACTCTTTCATTCACCGATCGTCTATAGCGCTTTATCCTGTACAGCAACACCCTGAGATGGGGTACACCCTGAGGTGCCAATCCATCACAGGGCACACACAGTCACACACTCGTTCACACACTTCACACAATTTGGGAATGCCAATTAGCCTAATTTGCATGTCTTTGAACTGTTGGAGGAAACTCACCATGCACACAGACCCGAGGCGGGACTCAAACCCGGACCCTGGAGGGTCCCATTGCCAAACTGATTCATTTAATTGACAAAAATGTACTGTACCTATATATATATAAAATAGAAAACAATGTGATTCTGTTAGAATAAAAATAAATAAATAAATAAATAAAAATCACACAATATGCATCATGTCCCTTATATGAATTCCTGTGGTGTGGCATCTGAAGTTGACAGAACAATCATGCACACAAATGTTTTAATTTCCTTATATCTGGTGATGTACTGTATCAGGCCACCAATTTGCCCGTGCAATCATACCTCTCAATTACACAATTCATGAAGGCAAATGCTTTTTAATGGCGGAAAGCTGGAGCGGCCCGAGACAATGCAGGCCCTGTCAAATGATGATGGAGTGAGAGAACAACCCAAATCACTATGCAATCAATCTGTCAGCATGCTCGTTCCCTCCATACACAACCCACCCCCCCAACAAAGCCTCTCAATCTCATCCCTCCATCCAGTGAGGGTTCATCGAGAACGGCGTCGCCACAGAGTGTCCGCCATCTTCATTACCCGCTCCATGATGTGAGCTCATAACATCACCTCTCTACCTCATTCCAATCTCTCTGTCTGTCTCTCCCTTCATCCGAACTCATCTGTCACTCTCGTGGAAGCCCTCGCCGAGGAAATTTTGTTCTGAGGACTGTTTTCTCATTATCGGAGAGGTTTCTGTCTCTCCTGCTAACCCCTTCCGTTAGTTTATAATTTTTTTTTTATACAAGTCTTTTTTCCACTTCAAATTGTTGTTGAGTTCCTTTCTGAACACTATTTGCTCATGAAACATTTATAGACCGTCACGATGCAGCCCGTTACTTGATTTACAGCATATCAAATGATGATATACCTTTCAACAACTTGCCATCCAGTGTGTTAATAGTGTTCATGTGGACTGAATTTAAAACGTAAGACTAGGTTAAGATGATAGTCTACAGTACAAGCGATTTACCAATACTAGAAACTGGAGAACTTTTCAAATAAAATGAAAGATAAAAGCGATAAGTTGTTAGTCTAATATGATTATAGATCAGAGTTTGTGGACACACTGCAGTTGTTCAAATCCAATTGAGCACTTGAAATCTTTTTTTTAGCAGAACTGATCAATATATGGGAGAAAAAAAAATCCTGGCTATAGTTCAGCGACTCTTGTTTTGTCCCTTATACCTTAAGCCTTTGCAACTTCTGTAGAAGATGTCTGGGTATGTGTAGACAGATAAAAGCCGTTAGACATGGATTATCTACCAAACATAAACAGTCATAAACTGTTACCTTATTGCTAAAGGTTTCTTGATAAGCTGGTTGATGGCAGTCGCGTGACTAGTTTTGTAAAGCCTCATTCATGCATGCAGGAGTCTGAAAAAAAAATTTCTGTAAGGAAACTCTCATTCTGTGACCTAGAAAATGTGCTACATTGGAGGTATTTGGATTTGAGGAGAACTTTGACGAGAACAAGGAGATCTCGGTGAGTGTACAGCTAGTGTATGACAGGGGCAATAAACATCCTCCGAACTCATGGTTTTGTGAACGGTGAGAATGAGGATCTCTTGGGAACTAGGAGAGATGATGAGTGCTTGACAAGAGCATCTCAAGCAAGGCACAAGAAAACAATGTTAGCGCTGTATGGACCCCATGGACCCATAGTTCTCCTCAATTTCACCAACTCTCCTAGAACTTCCTTCAATATAAAACATGTTCTTGCTGATTACTCCTTGATCTACTCATTCACTCCTCAATTTTTCCATCAGCATCCTGTGTCTGTAAGATCGACGAGAACCATGAGAACCCTGCGACTTTGGGGGGTCCTTTAGGAGGGAGTCTACGAGTGCCAGGAGAATGCTAGGAGAAAAAAATTATAGATAATTTTTTTTTTCCCTCATGAAAAGTCTGTGTAAAGAATTGACATGTTCAAGTAATTCCACAGGTTTTGTAGAGATTGGCGAGATAGAAGAGAGGCTTGGGAAGTTTTTGGAGAGCCTTATGAGAGCCTGGGAGTTCCAGAAAATCTCCAGGAGTACTGTATATCAATTTTCTCTGCAAAATCAAGATTTCTCATTGGACTCCTGTATGTATCAAAGGAGCTTAACAGTCTATAGGAATGTTGTTGATATGTACTATCTAAATTAAGTGTTACTGTACCAACTCTCATTGTCTATACCACTTTATCCTGTATATCCCAGGAGCCTATCCCAGGAGGCTTAGGGCACGAGGTCCATCCATCCTTCCATCCAACCATCCATCTAGGAACCTCTGTAGTCCAACTAGGGACCGTGGAGGCCAATGGTGACCACTGAATTTATTCCCATTTTGTACAACCATGGTAGGACCTCATTAACACGCTTCAGGTTATTAGCCAATTAGCCTAATCTGCATATCTTTGGACTATGGAAGTAAACCCGAGTACCTACAGAAAACCCACCATCATCTTCTTCCTCAATCATCTGATCCCAATCTTCTCATTCTGGCATTTTTATGAATAATACCATATGTATTTTTGAGTCTGTCGTTCTTATCGGATGGCTCTGCTTACTGAGTGAAAGCGACAGCTCTATGCGCCTCCTCCTCCACCTCTCTGCGGGGGTAAATCTCTACAGCCCTGTCGCTCACTCATTGACCTCTGACTTTCAGACTGGCTGACAACAGCAACATGATGCTTAGTGTTTGTTTAGTTTCTGTCAGCAGAGGCTCGCTGCTGCCACTCCAGACTGGGTGTACATTTTGTGTATGTGTGTGTGTGTGTGTTTGAGGAAGGGAGGGGTCTAAACATATTTCCCAGAGTTGATGGGAGATTTTATCTGATCAACTCTAGTGTTTAGGATATTCTGTGAATCAAATTTCAGCGCAGCGAGTTCGAGATGAAGCCGAACTTTGTGCATGACCTTATTCTGCAGTAAGGTGAAAGAAAGCAAATTGTCAGAATATGAAGCAGTGTAAGCACTCAGACTGACATGCCGAAACTTGCATGTCCTCATTCACTCAGTCTCCGTCTCACTAACAGCAGTCAGGCTTTCACAGCTAAAACCTAAATGCCCCGTTAGCACTATTCCTGTGAGAATTATACACACCTCGTCATTCCTGCCTCATGCTAGCTGATGTTTTCATCCAATAAGAAGTGAGATGGCACCGGCCATTCACAGTCCAGGAACATCTTCTAGGGCTATTTAATTCCTACTTTCATTATGTTAAGGTGAACACGTGATACTCTTGCCTTTCAAGTGGTTAAAGTAGGAGAACACTGTAACTGGCCTGCTAAGAAATGTGAATTAATCTACTGTACACTGATCAGCCATAACATTATAATGCTCAATATTTTATAGGGCCACCAGGAAGCTCTGGCCCCTCGGGACATGACTCCACAAAAACATATGGAGGTGTGCTGTGTTGTCTCGCGCCAGGGCAGTGGATCCTCTGGGTGCTGTGGCTTGAAAGGAGGAGCCTCCATGGATCAGACTTCATGTCCGGTACATTCAATAGAATTGGGATCTGGGAAATTTGGAGGCTGAGTTGGCAGTCTTGTCCTCTTTGCACGTCAAGCCCTGTGCATGGTGAGCTGTGGTGCGCTGGGTGTTCTGGCACCTTAGTTATTTTTTTGGCTTTTCTTTGAGATCAGACCTGACAGTCTAGTTTTTGCTCACCACAGGCATTAATGAGCCTTTGGATGCCCATGATCCTGTCATGATCCAGTTTGCTGGTACATAATTGATAATCACTGTTAATGTTGTTAAGGTTATGGTTGATTGGTGCAACATGCACAATATAAATATCAAAATGATGCTGTTAAAAAGTCTCTGCAGGAACGGAATTACATCGCTATGCTTAGCACTGACTTCTGACCACAGACCACACCTTTATGAGCTCCACCATATTGAAAAATGTGAAGTCAGGAAAGTGTGACTGAGAGTTTAAACTAATAATTGTTAATGCTTTTATTGCATTTTGGAAATTCATATTGTTTGGGCAACGTTATTTGACTTTTAACTTATGTAAACTTAAATAAAATGGCCATATGTTCAAGTCTTCATTTTAAACTTTCAAAGGCATCTGTGTGATACTTTACTTTGGGTGCTACATGAACAGAAGAATGCTGTTGCTACCTTGGGCACCCAGAGACAGATGGTTGTAAGGAAAGGGCTTTAAAAGAGGAGCAAGGAGTTGGAGAAGGGCAGTCAGTCTGAAGGGATAACATCTGCAAGCATGGAAGCTTCAAGACTTCAAGACCTATTTACATTTCCCAGTGTTTTGTGTCTGCCTGCATAAATAATTTCAAGGGAAGAAGTTATTGAAGTTATAGTAAAATGTAATAGAAATATAAATAGCGCTAGGTGGTGTAGGGAGGAATGCAACATTACCTCCAGAGACAATCAAAAATTGGAAGAAGAAGTGGCCGGTGCCTACTGTATGTTGACTATATTTAAAGAAATGTAAAAAGTTGCTTTCATTTTCCAATGTAATAACCTACATGTACAATTTGTTTGAATAAATTTGTATTAGAAATATGGACTTTTACTCCATGTTAGTTTTTTTGGTTACTTTCACCCATCCTGTAGTCCTAACTTCAGAATTTTATAACTTTCTAAATATTAACATTTGACCCTGACAAGTATGACAAAAATTCAATGTGGCAAATGGCCTAGAACTCAAACAACAAACACTTTCGAGGTCATGTTTTATTTATGATGGAAATATCGATTTCCCATAAATTTGGTTGTCATCTCAGCAACAATAAAATACTATAAACAGGCTGCCAACTCGAAGCCAACAGCGACGTTTTCACCCACAACAAGTTCAGTCCTTCCTGTTACTAATTTGTATTCCTGAAATACTCTTAAAATATACTTCAAACAAAAAGAAAGCTACTGAAGACCTTGCTGTGACCCTGACCCGGACTCATTGGCTGGTTACAAACATAATTACGTATAATTCATAAAAATCGAATGCATCTACAAAACTACAAAGGTCCTTACTGTATAAAGCAAAATAATTGGGCAAAGATTATTTAAAGGTACGGGAAAAAAAAAACAGATGTTTTGTACAATAACTGATATTAAGTTAATTCTCTATAATACACCACGTGATATGCACAGGGTGAAGGTCAAAGCACGCTCTCCCTCACAATCTACAGCACTGCTCACTAATTAGCAAATGTTCTCATTAAAAAAAATGGAGAAATAGGAATCGATATTCCCCTCAGCCTGCAGGGCCGCGTGAGACGCCCTCCTCCTGGGGTGATCTCTTAAGCCACCGTCTCGCACATCGATTTCCCCCACCATGGCTTTCATCACATTTCACCCTCGGTTTCCTCTCAGCCTACACACGAAAACAAACCTACTGCACGCTGCCTCACTGATATATGAACCATGGTCGCAGAGAGATCAAGCCTGATTTATAAATGTAGTCCTGAGTAGAAATGAACGTGTAAAACTGATATGGATGGAGACATAGTGGAGGAAATTTACGAGCTTTTTCATGAATTCAGATCAAGCCTTGTCTAAAGACAACTCGCCCTGTCATTTAAGATCCCTTACTGAAATCTATATCTGGGGTGCTAATGAATTGTAGAGACACTGGACCTGAGCGGAAAGTGAGAGAGAGAGAGAGAGAGAGAGAGAGAGAGAGAGAGAGAGAGAACAGGAAAGAGAGCCAGCAAAAAAGAGTCTAAACGATTGACAGGCTTACAGATTTAACTAGACACATTATAGAACAGCACTTACAAAGGGAAAAAAAAAAGTATCATACTGTACATTTTAATGAACTTTACACTGTAAAATCATAATCCCTGTCATTTCTACAATAAAATACTGTGAAATTACCACATACCATTATATATATATATATATATATAGTCAGTATTTCAGATGGGTCACATTATTGGGCTGCATCAAGCAAAGAAAACAACAAAGGAGATTTGAAATTACTGGAACTGGTTAAGAACCCTTCAACTCATTACCAAAACCTGAAAGGATAGTGATGAACATTGATAGTGATCAACATTGTGGAAGAAATGTGGTCAGTAATGGAGATCACTTAAACACTTAAAACAAAAATCAACAGTAAAAACCAGAGCTACAGTAAGTTTAATAGTGGAAGTAAGAGCGATTCCATACACACACAATCATGAAAACTCACAGGATTCGGACTAAACAACTGTATGGCCATAAGAAAACCACTTGTTAGAGAGAATAACCAGAAAAAAGGCTTAAATTTGGCAGAGGTCATAAATATTGTGGTCTGATGAGTCCAGATTGATCCTATTCCAGAGTGATGGGTGTGTCAGGGTAAGAAGGGAAGCGATGCACCCATCATGCATAATGCCCACTGTACAAGCCTCTGGAGACAGTGTTATGTTCTGGGGTTGCTTCAGTTTGGTCAGGTCTAGACTCAGCAATGTTAGGCGGCAATAAAATGAAGTCAGCAGACGACCTGAATGTACTGCATTACATCTATGCATATTTATCTTCCCTGATGGCACGGGGTATATTCAAGTTGTGAAAGAGTGTTTCTGGGAGCACGAGGAATCATTTTCACACATAAACTGTGTGGTCACCACATTGTGTGCTGTAATTAAAGCTGAAGGTGAGTAAATGAAATCTTAGTGTGTGTGACTTCCTGTATACTGTGAATGCAAAAGCTGTAACTCAGCACATGGACATTCCACGATGTTAAAATTGAATATGAAGGTATAAAAATTGATTTAAAAGTTTGTCATTCTTCACAACATTAAAATTCGTTACTGTTGGCTGTGAAACTAGAGAAATAAGACACTTTGGTAGGGATAACAACTTCGCTTCTTGTTGAGCCGCATCACACCAACCTGTTACTGATTATTTTTTCCTCGAACGGCATGGTTGTGTTTTATTCCTAACTTACAAAAGCATCTGCTATAACTTCATTACACAAAATGCGAGTCTTACCAACATCATGTACAATAACAGACATCATTGTAATCACATCAGCATACAAAAATACTGCATCTTAAAATTGACCAACAGACAGATGTATATGAATATGAATATAAATTTGTCTCTGATGTTGCAATAAAACACAATTCCGTTTCTCCTCTTTTTGGGGAACCCGTGGTGAGGACACAGCGGTTCTCTTCTGGAGTGTCCTTGATCTGACCTGAAGAAAATCCTTTCAACACATCTCTCCCTGTCCTTGCCTCCCCTACCCCCAATCTCCAGTCCTTCACTAAACACCTGATCCATCACAAATGAGTGTATATATATATATATATATATATATATATATATATATATATAAAACAACCCATCAGCACATCTCTACAGCAGGAACTCGTCTGATGCGGCAGTGGCTGTGACAGCTGGTGGTGGTGGTGGTGCTAGCGTGTCCCTTTCTCCCGGTCTCTCGCTTTGTGTCTAACTCTTACTCTCCTCTCACCGTGTCTCCCTCTCCACCCCTTGCCGCGCTCTGCCTCTCTTTCTGTCCTTTAAACCGACGCGCTGACAGCTTCGTTTGATGAGGACTGGGCCTGACTGCTCGTCTCCGTGAGATTGTGCACCTGTTTTTGGCGGCGAGTCCGCGGCAGCGGAGGCAGATTGACACCAGCACAGCTGCATGTGGGCCAATTTCACAGCGACACGAAACAGGTTTGGTAGCAGTCAAGAATATAAACAGGCAACGGGATATTTCTGTGCTTGACTAATATTTCTCACACTTTTTTTTCAGACTCTCTTCCTCCACATACACACACCCTCGCTTCACACCTAAGGTATCCGTATAACTGGGGAGATATGAAGAATTACAAAAGGATCGATTTAGGAACGTGAATACATGAGTGTAAATATTGTGTCTCTTTCTCTGTCTTACACACACACACACACACACACACACATATCTCATATGCAGTGGTGCCTTGGGGATTTGTCGGGGAGGCGGTGTGGTCTCCCTCTGGTGACCTCTACTCTCAATTACACAGAGATTACTCAGCAGCCCCGGCCGTGGCTTGTCAGCCTCTATAAATCTACAGGCGACACAATTACGCACACTCCAACCTGCTAATACCATCAAGCACTGCCTGCTCCCTCACACAGGAGAGGCTGCTGTCACTTAATACACACCCTGACAGAATGGGAGGGTGTGTATGTGTGTGTGTGTGGTTGTAAGAGTGAGAGTGAAAGAGTGAGACAGGGATGAGACATATATACAGATGGAGCACTGCTCACTCAGCTGCTCATAAAAAAAAAAAAAAAACAGTGTGTTTTTTCTTTTTTTCTTTTTTAAAGAAAGACGTCTCGGGCCAAAGCTGACACCAATACAGCGGCGTATTAATGTTTAACATGGATTGTTAAGCAAACAATTCTCAACATATACCGGTGTTGCAGCTGTCTCCTGTTGTAGCATCCTTTCTAGAATTCTTTTCTATTTTCCAACCAGCTACCGGCGGAGTAATTAAGCGCCCTCGCTGCCTCCGCTTCACTCGAGCCTCAGTGCCAAAGCTGACACACACTGAGTCAAAGAACTGAGTCAGTCACAGCTTGAGATCTGGAGCAGGAAAGCGGACGGATCCGTCATCTCGCTCTTTGGGCTCGGTGCCCAGGTATTGGTGCTCTCGAAGTGTGGGCCTGAGTGAAGAAAACTGAAGAAGATGAATTGAACGAGACAAAACGCTCAAGATGCACGACAGGCTGATTTAAAGAAACCCACTGCTCGTTAGTGTGATTTTGTAAATAATAGCTCTAATTTAACAGTGTGACAAAAAAACAAACAAAAAAAAAAAAGCCCAAGTAAAACTTTGATGATTTACACAAATTCAATAAATTACCATCTAGGAAACTGGCACAGCTGAGGATAAAATGAAATGACGACCTGCAAGTCACAGCATCTTTCAGAGCGCAGTTTTGCCTCCTCAATAACACTCCATTATTCACAAGCGCCTGTCTGACAATCTGCGAGCTGTGACCCATTATACACACTCCCACCTCCTCCTCCTCCTCGTCTTCCTCCTCCTCCTCCTCCTCCTCCGCCTCTCTCTCTTCCACTTGGGCTGAGTGACGATAGCCTGCGTTACCCCAATGGTCCAGAATTCTCCTCTTAATAATCCCCCCGAGGTTTCAAACAAAGAGGCCAGATTTTAACAAGTCTGCTTTTCCCAGCTCTTTGTTGATAAAGAGATACATTCACATCTCCACTATGCTGGCCTTCACACTGCATGACACCCAATCATGGTCTCGCATACTTCTGTCCATTTTCATCCATGTCTCTCTCTCTCTCTCTCTCTCTCGCTATGCTTTTCATCATCGTTAGCAGTCAGACTTTAGGACAAATCATCAGATATAATGCAAAAAAAAAAAAACGTAACCTTTTAATAGCAGTGTCATACAGTACAGCGCAATTACACGACATGAACTAGATTCTTTTACCGGATTATCAAGCAGGTTATCTTAGACGTAAACCTAACATTTTAATCAATTAAATTATTTTTAATTATATAATTTAATTATCTAAAAAAATTATTAGAATGTCAAGAATTCATGGAAAAGAAAAACTTGTATGTATATTTTAAACCTACTGTAAATGTATTGCTATATGTTATATATTGATATACATACTGTATGATAATATCATGTTAATAATATGATAATAATGTTAATATTATATTAATATAATACACATTATACTATTAATTTTTTTCTTGCCTGAAGTGCGTATAAATTTTTTTGGCTTAACATCGGCCGCGTATTTTTGTCTGAAAATGTACATTTTTAAAGCTGGTGATAAATACCATGATTTCGTTGGCGAAAAATTTCACCCACTTTTCCAGAGACAAGAATGCCACATCGTGTTACTGTGTGAGATTTAATACATAAATACATGAGCGAAAATAATATTCCCATAACTCGCGGCCACTGCAAAGGGACATTTTTCAACACCTTGTATATAAACTCGAATGGCGATCCCAGCCGAGGTGTCTTAGATCCCAATGCAGTCATTCACGTGAACATTCAGTGAGTGGAACGCCTGATCCTTGAAAATCGATCGATAACTTGTCACCAAATCCCATTACAGGAGATCCTGGGAGGCCAGCGTTCTGAGACGCTGGTGTACTGAGAAAACTTGATAGTATTGAAGCACTAGTGAAACACAAGTGTAGCCGAGGATTATATAAAGAAAAAAAGGTGTTTTTTACACTCATAACTGTTTTCCATTATTCACTGTAAGTTGTTTCGCGCTTGTATCAGGATTTGTTCATATCAAAGCAACAAGTTATGATAAGAAGAATGAATTATGCATCTTTCGAGGAAGTTTTTCTGTGCAATCCAGGAACGTGTCTAATTGTGCACCACGCAAGTTTACGTAATAAAAGCTATCTTGAGTTAAATCAAGTTTATACGTAATCCTGAGGATGGTCATAATATTATGGTTATGCTACTGCTCATACTAAATAAGATATAAACCAGTGACCTGGTTTACACGGGCTTTCACTAAAAGCTCTGAACAGACTCAGCACTTCCCATATCTCTTTACAGTTTCCAACCCTCTAGCTACACAAAAAGATTTTCTCTCAGACATTGCATTTAAAGCATTTGACAGATACACACCATGTCTCACAAAAAAAAAAAAAAAACACATGCACACGCTCTGCGTGGCATAAAAAAAAACTTCCTGCCACACACACACAGAGCTCTGCAGCAAGACACTGTACATCAAAGCGAAGAGGATACAGCCTCACGTAAATTCTGACGACGCAGGTTGGGTTTTGATAAGAGACACGTTACTTTGGAGGTCTTTCCTCTTTCAAAACCACCTCATCCTGCTCCGCAGCAGACGCTGCTTGAAGACAGACAGCAGCACATGTCCTGTAACTCAATTTCTACCTGCAAATCAACAACAACAAAAAAAAGTATTGACAGATGTTAGCATGCCTGCAGAGACTCCAAATGATGGGTTTCCTCCAGCAAGGCGTGACACGTTCTGCCTATCAACTTGCCGCCTGCGCTCTCACTCGCACACCTGTCAGCTTGAGTGACAGCTTAGTCCACTTCCCTAATTCTGCCCAATTACGTCCGACAGCGGTACGTGGCGATGAACGCAGATTTGTGCTGAATTATAGGTTCCATCAGGCAGGATTTGTAAACCATGTTAAGAGATAAATGCTGCTGTGTTGAGAGAAAGAACTAAAGAGGGTGAAGAAGTCCTGACATTTTGATAAAGTTCTTCCTATATTAGTAGACGGCGGCGCCTATGGTTCGCTACAGATGGTGTGAATGTCATGAGCTGAGCATCACTGGAGAAATTTATAGCTGAAGGGCATCCTCGTGATACACTGACATTTCTAAGCCTTCAGGCCGCCTGTCATGGCAAGATGAGTTGAAAGTGAAATCTTCTGCCAGTCTGAAGTTCGGAATGTGACATTTAGACATTTTCAACACTGAAAATACAATTTCACCACCTGAAATTGAGTTTATGTTTTTGCTGAAATATGCACACACACCCTTGTGGGTTCTCTTCCAACTGCCCTAGCTTGAAAGCAGTTCTCACCCGTCATCAAATTATAGTTGATGAACAGGTTTCGGAATTGATGATAACGTCCATTTGGTTTTGGCCTCGGAATTGTCACCCATGGAACACAGAACATTGGATAATTTGGCCACAAGCTTCAAAATGTTGAAGGTCATGATCTGATTGGTCCTTCGAAGCTTCGAAGTATTTACATGCAGCATAATAAGATTTAAGGATAAGATAGAATCACTAAAGGGAGGATAATGGAAAGTGAAAAAAAAATGGGCGGAAGGGTTCGTCTACATGCCACCCGGCCCATCAGGTGACTGATACACCCCGCTCTGGAGTTGTTTCTCTGGAAGTTATTTATGGCGTCGGGTTGCCAGCTTGATGTCAGGTTGTACTGTAGCACTTCGGGGTGAAAAACCTGGCTCAAGGGGCCTGCCGAGAAGCGTTGGGGTTTTGATCAGCAGTCCAACACTGTAACCACCTTAACCACCGAGCCACCCCTGCCCCCATGGGGGATAATCAGTTATAGAGTGAAATAGAGTGAAAGTGCTGGGACTGTCCAGTTGCAAGGTCTTTCCTAAAAGTAGACTGTTCTTGCCCAATTTAACTAACCAAACATATCATTGGTGAAACCTAAAAGTCTGGCTTGAGGGATCACCATTCATTGTGCCTTTTAAGAACTACTGTTGTAATCATAAAGACTGTCCTCCCCCTCTCTCTCTTTCTCTCTCTCTGTCGAGCTACACATGTCGTTCCTGAGTTGCCAGTGATCCAGACTCCCTCTGACCTCCGGACCTATCTGACCCATCCTGGTGCCCTGCTTCTGGTTGGAGATCTTGTCACATGGGATCTCGTCTTTGGGATGCGTCCAGTGTTTGTGGACTGTTTCACTCTACTATGAAGACGGTTCTGGCCTCGACTGGTGTTGACAGCTGATTCTCTGGGGACTTGACTTGGCTGCAGTTGCTCGATAGTTTCCTACAAGTCTACCTGAGCCTCCAATAACTACCTGGACTCCATATTAACATCAATTAACATCAACTGTTATAGCTGAACTGCCTGCCACCTAACACACAGTATGAATGCAGATCAATTCCTGCTCTCTGTTTCACCCAAATGAGGATGGGTTCCCTTTGAGTCTGGTTCCTCTCAAGGTTTCTTCCTATTGCCTTCTTAGAGATTTTCCTTGCCACTGTCGCCCCCGGCTTGCTCATCAGGGACTATCTGATCATTTTGAATCATACACATTCACATTCCATACAAACTTAAATAATTCTTTTGATTGTGTAAAGCTGCTTTGCGACAATGACAGTTGTTAAATGCGCTATACAAATAAAATTTGATTTGAATTGTCCTGTTCTCATCCCAGGACTTTTATTCATTCACGATCAGCTCATTCTAAACATTACTTTTGTACTACAATGATTTATAATCGCACTAGTCTCACTCAGAAGATGATGATCTCTCCTTTGAGTCAGGTACCTCTTCAGGTTCCGTCTTCAGGTCATCTGGTTAGAGATCTAAATCTACAAGCACAGTATCCCATTCATCTCATAGGAACAATTAATCTCCAACAGTGAAATACCTACCACGCATTGTTCGATTTACCCCAGATGGTCCGCCCACATTCAGACAGGTTACAGAGCGTCTGATATCTTACAACAAGGCATCATCCAATTTCCAGACCAGACCATCTTAATTTTAAGTCTATAAAAATCCAAATATCTGGTACACTAACTACGACTGACTGGGGGACTGGCTGTTTCACCAAGCTGCTTGCTCTCCATACTTGGCTGATGTCTATTTGGGCCACATGCAAGTTAAATTTTACAGGCAATTACAACTTGATTCGGAAGTGCAGAAACCTGGTTAGAGGCGCTAAAATCCAACATTGCTCAAAGACAGACGCTTGCGGCAAATCTGCTTCATGGTGTTTCTCACCTGCTTAGAGCGTTCGAGGCTAACAGCAGTGACGGCAAGCAGCGAACCCCACAGTTGCCACATTGAGGAATTGTCCACACACACTGAGAAATAAGACGGAGGAAATGAATGCACTTATGGCTAGGCTTGGAAAGCTCAGCCCTTAATGAGCACGAGTATGAGTGGTCACATAGTGTATGAAAGGCTGAGCACTGATTAACTATTTATAATAATTCAGCTAACAAAACGTAAAAGGATGTGAAATAAAATGTGACATATTGAATTGATGTAACTGAAAAAAACAACAACATTCTAATACAAACACATGAATCTTTACAATGATTTTTTGGGGAACAAAAACTTCTTTATAATTCAATTTTCCACATAGTTACCTGTTGCCACCAAACAGAGGTTTTCATTTCAAAATAAAATTGCTTTCAAGGAATAATAGCTGATTAGGAGCGTTTTAACGACTGGAGATCGGTCTCAATATATACTCAATTCACTCCGATTGATTTTACAAGACTCCTGAACTCCAATCACTTACACACTTGCAGCATACAGGCATTTCAGTTAAATACTTTGCCTCAAATCAAACAGGGCTGTCTCAGGCAATCATCAACCCCCACTAGAGCCATGCAACTTCTATTTCAAACCAAAAACAGGCTGAAGATGCACATAAAGTCAACGGGAGACACACTTGACAAATCTAAACATTTTGCCAGATTAAAAACTGTGAAACATGATGTTTGCACCGAAGTTAGGCCTTTTTTTCTTTTGAAAAACAAAGCAAAAGTAAACAACTTACTAAAATGTAATGCCTAGAAAAAAATCTTTAGTGGAATAGTAGTAGAATTTAGTAGTAGAATTTAGAACTTAGTAGAACTTCTGAAACTTATAATTTCTTAAAACAGATTGTATGTAGTAGTGTAGTCCAAATAACAGAATGGTGTTGTTGGTGGTCTTTCAGATGTTCTTGTTGAGGGGTCGCCACAGCGGACCATCCCATCCACATACAGCTTGGCACAGATACCCTTCCTAATGCAAACCTTTTATCCGGGCTTGGGACAGGCACTGCATCCGGTGGCTGGGGTTTAGCATTGAGTGGGAATCGAACCCAGGCCTTCCCTGTTGAGAAACCTACCACTGAGCCATCAATATCGTCAGTCCACATAACAGAATATAGAGGTCTATTTCATCCATTTAACTATTATCTATACCACTTAACCTACAGTATGTAGGGTCGCAGGGGACCTGAAGCCTATCCTAGGGCACAAGGCAGGTGCACACTGTATAAGGCACAAGCACAAGCACAAGCACACACATACACAGTCCCAAACCCAATCATGCACTACAAGCAAGTCCAACCCCAATCATGAAGGTGCAAGGCAACAGCCTTACCCACTAAGTCAACGTAACACCAGATCCATTACAGATATATACAAAACTAAATAAAGCATTTAAAAATGTGGGTTTTCTCCCACAGTCCAAAGTGTGTGAATGTGTGAATAAATACAATGGTCACCCTTGACCTCCACAGCCCCTAGTTGGACCGGATGGATGGATGGATGGATGGATGGATGGATGGATGGATGGATGGATGGATGGATGGATGGATGGATGGAACTAAGCATATTTCATTGCGGTTTAACTTTTGTTATCGCTGTAAAATCGCTTTCATAAATACCACTTCTTCTTCTTTATAACAGATGCACCAAGCAACAATACAGCAAACTGTTTCATATTTAATTAAGAAAACTGATTAAAACTGCATCTGAACAAACATTAGTTAATGTTTTTTAATGTGCAAGTAATTCTTATGCCTGAGATTTAAAAGAAAAATGTGCCACGCTTCGCCCTGAATGCAACTTCTTTATGACAATCATAACAAATGGCGAACAATAATCATAAAATTGGCGTGACTGCTGATTGTTTTTCGGGAAGTGCCTTATTAAATCTAAGTCACAGCAGGAGTGGCAGCTGAGCATCTGAAGGCTGTCAGAGCAGCACACGTGTATGGAGACATAAGGCATTTCCTTGACATAATGGTGTCACGGTTAATATATATAAAAAAAAAAAGCAAACACAAACAGAAAGGAAGAAACAAATCAAGTCAAACCTCTGTTCAACACTAACATGTCACATACTATCATTAAACTAGTTGTTACTGGATTCTCTCTGAGCATGTGGCTTTGTGTGGACGACAAAAACTACTACCTGTCTATCTTAAATGACTATAAAGTGCATTCGAACAAATACATATCTGTAAAGACATTCCATCTCTTTCACCTTAAATTTCTGGCTATGTATAGATTTATGGATTACGTTCTACTGTAATTTATGAAAATAAACTCACTCACTAACTCACTCACTTTCAGGAACCTCTATTACGGTTCAGGTGGGTCCAGGAATCCTGGGAACTCTGGGCATGAGATTTAAACACTCTCTAGATATGACTCATAGCAGACGCTCATTAAACACACTTACGGCCAGTGGAGATTTGTGAATCCACCTACTGGCATGTTTGTAGATAACTCAGAGGAAACGCACTCAGACTCAGGGAGAACAAGTGACGCTCTAGACAGGCAGTAACCTGATCTCAGAATCGAACCGGGAACAAAGAAGGCCACAACCTGGACTAGACATACGCTCTCATACACGTTTGAATAAAATAAAGGAGACAAAGCAAAGTGTGTTTGTTTGCACAGAACTTCAGTTATTATTACAGGAAACATCAAAAGTTATTTATGATGATGGAAAATCGTGAAAAGGCCATGAAATCGTGGCAAATGTGTTACTTTTTATCTGATAAAAATATAAATGTGTATGCACATTTACAGAAAACAAAGCATGGATCGGGAGATAAGAAGCATGAAGTATTATGAAAAATGGTGATGTACTGTAAGATCCTATTTGAAAATTCACTTTTTCACCTAGGTGAGAATTTTTAAGCAAGCGATTTCCCTCTGGGATCACTAAACTTCCTTAAATCTCCAATCATAAATCTTTTAGCACCAATACCATGTTTTAGCCGTTAACATACACTATATGACTAAAAGTATTTGAACAACTCTCTATCAGAAGCAGATGTGCTTGTTGAACATCCCTTTCCAAAAGCTATGAGCATGGTATACAGTATGGAGTAACATGGCATAGCCATCAGTCTTCTATTAAGGCGTTCCACTATAGATTGTGGAGATGTGATCATTCAGCCATAAGAGCATTAGCGAGGTCTTGGGTTCAGTCAGAGATCCAGTATATCCCAATGTTGTTCATTGGTGTTGAGCTTAGAGCTTTCAGGTTCTTTCACTCCAACCTTGGTACATCATGTCTTCGTGGAGCTTGCTTTATCTTAGTGATGGGTCGTTTATGAACGGTTCGTTCTTTTTGACCGAGTCTTTAACGTGACTTGAACGAGTAGTCTCAGGGAGTGATTTCTACTGGGTGTGCATTAGCAAAGCATCGTGAAACGTCCGTAGGTTATGTACAAGAAACAGAAATGGGTAGTTACCTCTCAAGTCTTTTGGTCCAAATCGTTCGTTTTCTTATCACGTGACTCCCATAGACGCTATATAGTGAAATAGATTCAAAAGAATGAACGACTTAGACCAGAAGACTCATGCGAAGAACCTCTCAATTCTGTTTCCTGAGTAATGCACTGCATTTGGTCTATGAGAGTCACATGACAAAAGAATGAACGACTCGGACCAGAAGATATGAGAGGTGAGCTGTTCATTCTGTTTATCATGATATGTCTGTAGCTGCATTGTAATTTTTCATTACTGGAAATATAGCCAGAATTGTGCACGTAGACGTGTTGGGTGTTTGTTTATTGAAAATGTAACATTTTGCTTAATTTTTGATCAAAAGAACGAAATGAAATAAATTACTCAAAAAACGATTCGTTCATTTTGATGAACGTGATTCAAAGAACCGAGTCACTAAAATGATCCAAACTTTCCATCACTACTTTACAGACATGAGCACGGTCATGCTGGAACCGGTTCGAGCCACTTAGCTGGAGTGAAGGCAAACGGTCACGTCACAACAAACCAAAAAAAAAAACCACACAATTGTGTATTTTGAACATTAAGATAACAGTATGAGTGTGACTGTCGGATGTCCACAAACTTTTCGACCGTAGATAGACCATTGCACTGATGGGTTCGAGTGCTGTCTTTATCGTCCTCGTCATTCTATTAGCAGGCTGCAAAAGTGCTGAGTCAGCACTACTGCGATACAGCACAGCCAAAAAAAAAGAAAAAAAGAAAAAATGCTGCTATCAGGGAGTTGTTTTATTTCCAAAAAAAAAAAAAAAAAAAAAAAAAACACGACATTTCTCCAAAGGTCAATGCGCAAGAGGCCCAGTCGAGACGTGACGCTCTGTCCTCCGTCATTACTCATGGTGTTCGAGGACAGGCGGAGAGGACGGAGGTGAGAACGAGCAGAAATGTCCGCCCTCTTCGGGCAAACGCGATAATGCAGGGTTCTGCGGGAGAGCACACGGCTAGAAGCCTAAGTAGCTTTCCTATTCACACTCTCTCACACGAGTGCAAAACAAGAACAGCTGATTATATAGACAGGGGGAAAAAAAAAAAATAGGAATGCCTCACACATAGCCGGATACACAAGAAACACATTAGGAAAATGAAATCAGGGAAAGAACCCCTTTAAACAGACAAATTTGTAATAATGACTTTGCATCTCACAGCCCCAGCGTGGACTCTCATCACCTCGGTTTGCCTTCTTATTCAGGGACGTCATTAAGGCAGAGGGAAGGAAAAAAACGCTATTTAAAAAAGATTAAGACAGGACGGAGATAAATGCTTGCAGTCTTTTTTTTTTTTTACGCACTGCAGGTCCTAGATCTTTCTCTCTCCCTCTGTCTCTCTCTCTCTCTCACACACCCATGGGTGAACTCTATCTCCCCATCAGAATTGATATCAAAGGTGCAAAACAGGGTCAAAGCAAAAAAAGAAAAAAAAAAGAACAGCAGGGAGAACAGGAGAGCTAATGTGTTTGGCGCTTAATAAACCGAGTGTGATATCTGCAACATTAGAAAGTTCAAAATGGTGCCACGGAGAGCGCTTAAGCCCGCCTCCTCCTGTCATTAACACTGAACTGAACTGCACAATAGACTTACACTCCACAACACCAACATGCCCTAATGCCACCACCGTTAGCCCAAAAAGCAGATCAGGACACAGACCGGCAATCAAACACCAAGTGAGAGGTGATGGCTGATGGTTTGAAAATGCTCAGGATTTTAAGCATGCTGTGATGCTTACAGCAAGGAAAAATAAAAAAGAAATTTGTTAGACAAAACAACAGTGTTCAATGTGCAACACAATAAATATAATGAAAGGAAAAACGCATTAAAGACAAAACATAATATTAAATAGAACAAACAATAGAATGGTATAGTGTGTGGTGACTATGGCATAATAACTACCGGCTTCGAGACCCTGAAATAAAGAAATAATAATAATACTCATATCCGTGCAGCAGTGAGACGGAACAAGATTAAGAACTGGGATTGTTAATGGATAAATTGGCTAGTGTGTTATATGTGCTTGTGCTCTTGGCAAATAATAATAATTTAAAAAAAGTTTTTAGCTTTGCATAGTGGTTCCACTTTGAACGTTTTTTGGGGGGAAAGGAAAGGAGTATCAGGGTCCTACATGCAGGCTTTAAGTAACAACAACAGTCGGTTATTATTTTAAGACATGAAGGTCAGCTGTTCTGGAATAGTTCTTGCAGGAACAATACAGTATTGTGTCAAGTGCATGTGCAAAACCCATCAAGCACCATGATGATGAAACTGGCTCTCATGAACACCTTCCCAGGAAAGAAGACTTAAAAAAAAAAAAAAAAAAAAAACTTACCTCTGCTGCAGGTGAGAAGTTCATTTAGAGTTACCAGTCTTAGAAATCACCAATTAACAACCAGCACCTCAGATTAGAGCCGTTATGAAGGATTCACAGAGCAGATACAGTACATCTCAATATCAACTGTTCAAATTGCGTATTTTGGATATATCCGTTAAAAAAATATGCAAAATTTCATGCATAGTTTTACTGATGTAAAACTATGCATCAGTGCGTATTTTATGCGTATAAAATGATCCATACACATGAAATGCATTATGTAAACCTGACCTAACTGTATGTGTAAGTGTCAGCACTTATTTATGACAGACATCAAATTCCTATACCGATCTCGATGAGATACATAACTTCAAATGACGTCTCCTGACTCCTGTGCCACTCAAGGCCAGGCTCCTAATTAGACCCAGTGAGTACAGAGTCTCTTCTGGTGTGGGCTTATTATATATTCAGAGTCGTAAAGGCATTGTTATGTGCAATGTGTAAAACCCTTATGCAATCTTTTTTACTTCACCCTTTGAGGAATGACAACTGGTTGTGATCTGTATTCTGTGTACGCAGGAATGCAAAATGTGTGTAATAAATAACAATGAACTGTCAAGATCAGTTTTAATGGCTAAAATTACTTTAAATTACATTTTATCCACTTTTTTTGTGAATTCTACAGCTTTTCTAGGAACGAACATAAAAAAGAATGACCATCTTCTTGACCATCACTCTCAAGCCTTCTTTACTTCGTTCATTCATTCCACCCATATATCCATCCATCCATCCATCCATCCACCCACCCATCCATCCTATCCATCCTCCCATCCATCCATCCATCCATCTATCCATCCACCCTCCTATCCATCCATCCATCCATCCATCCATCTACCCTCCCATCCATCCATCCATCCATCCATCCTCCTATCAATCCATCCATTCATCCATCCATCTACCCACCCATCCATCCTCCTATCCATCCATCCATCCATCCATCCATCCATCCTCCTATCCATCGGTTAGACAGTTAAGGGCACCTTGACAAGAAGAAAAAGCTTGTTAAGGTCCAGGTATATCAAGGAGTTCTAACTTTAAAGTTAGTCCCAGATGGTCAAACAAAAAGAAATCCCTTTAAGGAACTAGATGAATTTTTTTTCAATAAGAATACAGCAGATGTATTTGATATTGGTGGAACTACAGATGTATTTGATACTGGTTGAAAGCAAAGTTCCTGCTGAATGAATGCTTGACTATGAACATTTTTACTAAACGTTTGCTTTCGTCTGGATTTGAGCTTCTTTAGTTTCTGAGCATTGGTATAATCCCACCATACACAACAAAAAAGCAATAAAACAAAAGATCGTGCTCCTACTTCGGATGAGTGAACTGGTCTTGCAGTGTGACCTTCTCCACCAGATCGCCTCCGATGCTGCGCACCAAATCGTAGAAGTCGTTCTCCACGTAGCCTCCGGTTGGCAGCCAGAAGGACATGTCATTGAAGAGCGGTGGGTATTTACTGAGGGTCTGAGACACACACAGAAATATAATCAGAGTGCTGATACATACACTCAGTGATACATATCTTACAGTACATCTCTGATAAATGCATGATGAAGATTTAACATAGATCACACCATGATCACAGTGAAAGGAAAGAAGTAATCATCATCACTTAATTCTAAGATGAACTAAAGGACCTCATACCTTATCACTTTATATTAGTCTGAATATATCAATCTGCTTGACATCAGAGATCTTAAAAGCACGCTGTTATCAAGTCACATGACTCAGCGCTACAAAGTTTAAGGGGAAACGCCAATTAGCCTAATCTGCATGTCATTGGACAGTTAGAGGAAACTGGAGTACCCACCAAGCATGAGAGGAACATGCAAACTCAAAGCGGGAATCGAATCTGGCCGGGAATCAAACTCAAGGCGCAAGGTGCAAGGCGACAGTGCTAACCACTAAGCCACCGTGCCGCCAAGTTTAATCCAACAATCCAAAACTTCTTTTTGTCTTTCTTTTTATCAACATATCTAATGAATAAAAGATACAATATGTAGCTTAACTATAAAATAAACTGTTGATCCACCCACCCATCCGCCCATCCACCCATCCATCCATCCATACAGCCATTCTTCAATCTTTCCATCTGCCAACTTTATATAACTGAATAAGAGCCAGGTCTTACTGAACGACCAGCAAACAGTTCCTCTGGTGCCTGCCAACATATTTTCTCCAAGTCACGAAAAAACTGTCCGGCACTGCACAGAAATATTGACAAAACCACAAACACGTCAGCAACAGCACACCATAACGACCGGCTGGGTTCTGTTATAATGGCCGTTTATGCCTGGCTCCTCGAATCCGCGCCTGAGTATGTCCTTACATCTGAATCTGGAAAAGAGTCAGAACATCTGCAGCACTTTATTCCCATCAGTGCTCGGTGAACATTTTTGATCACATCAGTGCTCAGTGCACTTTTTATATGATATATAGGAATAAATCAAATTATGGAACTGGAAAAAAAACTGTCTATCTGGAACATAAGGGGGGGAAAAACATACCATAATGGTGGAGACAATTAGGTTTGTTCTGAGTCACTCTGACAGAGGCATTAAGAAGAAAAACAATGTAGCCATAAAAGGCCTGAAAGACGATCATGATACTGAATTACGAGATGTTTCCTAAGGAGAGGAAGTTGGGGGGGGGGTCTTTGAAAAAGAACAAACAGAACAAAGAGCAATTAAAAAAATCAAAGCAAAATAAATGGGAAGAGAGAAAGAGTAAAAAAGAGGCCGGTGTAAAAAATTTGAGATCAGATTTAAGATTTTAAATGAGAGTGAGATTAGTCTCCAAGACACATAAATAAAAATAACACCTTTTTTTAAAACATAAAGCAGCCCTGAATAAATAGCAATGAAAAGCATAAGACCTTAATATATATATATATATATATATATATATATACAGTGGTGTGAAAAACTATTTGCCCCCCTCCTGATTTCTTATTCTTTTGCATGTTTGTCACACAAAA
>JAQQZT010000033.1:29051777-29067650 GCA_030068275.1 Clarias platycephalus | reverse complement strand
TGGATTTTTACAACATTATTGTTGAAATACACAGTCCTGAAAAAGGGGCGTTTCTTTTTTTGCTGAGTATATATAAAAATAATTAACACAAAATATAAAGTAAAAATAAAACAAATTAACCTGCACTCTACCTTAAAAAAAAGTAAAAATAAATCCCAACAGATAAGTGTTTCCGCTTATGCGCGCAGGCGCTGTGTGTGTGTGTTTTTCTCTCTCTTGCGCTGCGGAGTGTGTGCGTTATGTGTTCGTGTGCATAATTTGATACCTTGCCGGTTCAGACACTCTCTCTCTCTCTCTCTCTCGCTCTCTCACTCTCTCTTTCTCTCTCTCTCGCTTTTAGTGTCTTTGTGTGTGTGCTTGTGTGTGTGTGAAGCAGAAACACACACTAAAGGCAAGAGAGAGAGTGTGTGTGAACCGGCATGGTGTCAAATTATGCGCACACACACACATAACAACAGAGAGGGAGAAAATGGATTTTTAACCTCTAATGAGACTTTCTTTTGCTTTACACGCGCACATACACGTGTTATAAGAAACAATATACATGCGCTGTACACACACGCTTTCAAACACAAAATAAAATATGTTTCACACACACACACACGTGGTCACAGTGTTATAGTAAACAGTACACGCACGCACATATGTTGATTATGCAAGTAAGAGACGAGCACTAAGACCCAGCAGGGGAGACGATTACCCACAATTCCGCAGCGCAAGAGAGAGAAAAACCGTTGGCTCAGTTGTGATCACGTGACGCTCAGCGTCAAAATAAGAAGTGAATGCGTGATACATGATACTCGGTACTTGTAAACCAAGACTTGTTTGTTTTCCAAGTCAAAATTTATTATAAATCTTTGCTCGTTTTGCGGAATACTCGCAAACTGCGTTACTCGCAATCCGAGGTTTCACTGTATTATGATAAACAGAATGAGCTGCTCCCGTCTCATATCCTCTAGTCCGAATTGTTAGTTCTTTTGTCATATGACTCCCATAGACACGTGCACTTTTTACACAGAACAGGCTTTCTCCTGGCAACCCTTGAAAAGCATGACTGCATCTGAACAAACAACTTCAGATCTTTTCAACAAAAGACTTCTGAAACAATCTCTTATGGACAAACTGCTGTGAAGTCCTTTGGCCATAATGCCCAGCGCCATGTTTGGCAAAAATCAAACAGCATTTCAGCAGAAACACCTCATACACACTGTTACGCACTGTGGTGGAGAGGTAATGATTTGGGCAAATTTTGTAGCCACAGGATCCGGGCACCTTGTGACCGAGTCCACCATGAACTCCTCTCTATATCAGAGTATTCTAGATGCAAATGTGAGGCCATCTGTCTGACACATGAAGCTTAGGATTAGTCGAAATTGGGTCATGCAAAAGGACAATGATCCGACGCACACCAGTAAGTCTACATCAGAATGGCTGAATGATGAAAGAATCCAGCTTTTGGAATGGCCTTGTCAAATTCCAGACCTCAACCCAGTTGAAATGATGTGATGCGACCTTACCAGATCTCAACCTCAATGAAGAAATGATTACTTGGATCTAAAATGGATCTAAAAGCTAATGAATCATGAGGGGTACTTAACATTTCCCACTTTTTTTTTCTTTTGGTTTTATTTTTGTTAAATAAACTATGGCATGATGAAAAACGTTGTTCGTCTGGGGCTGTAATTGCCTAATGATAAGACCTGCTACAAAAAACGTTATGCACCCAATGTACCAAAAAAAAGTACCAAACCTCAAAATGACTTCAAAATCTGTATAAATTATTATATATGTATTAAAAAAATTATTCAAACATTTATGATAAGCAAAAAAGAAATCCAGACATACAGTAGTAATAAGCGTCCTATCTTTAAATGTCATTCGGACCGAACGATTGAGTCTAACCATCCATCCAAGTACAAAATCAAAATCAAAATCCACCTATAGGTTATTTATCCATTTATTTTTTTTACACTCAGATGCCAAAATTATTTCCACACAGCACTATTTTCAAAGGGCATCATGAGGCACTAGGAAAACCGCTGACCTACAGTATGAGGGAAGCCCTGACGCTCGGTAGTGAGCAGGTAAACCCGGAGCCGGGTTACAGCTCAGCTTTTCTAATTGCTGTTTATTTATGTGTGCCAGAGCATAAAAATGTCATCCATTGATTCCAGATTGAGATTTTCCTTCTTCTTTTGCTAGATGGCATTTTATCATCACAACGAAAATAAATAAATAAACAAATAAATAAATAAATAAATAAATAAATAAAAATGCTCACTCCCCCAGAATGAAACTGACTTTCTTTCTTTTCACAAATCTGTTTGTTTCATTCGATCTCAACACCTCTGCAATTCCAGCTTCAGAGCTCTTACACATCAGAGTCAGGAGATTAAAGACTTGCACTCATTCACAGTAGTAGCTGCAACCACACGCGAGGACACGAGGTCTATTCACTGATTTCTAACCTATCCGAAACATTCAATCATCTGAATTTAACAGTATAAACACACAATGGACGGTTTAGAATCATTAAAAAAAAAAAATACAGCAATTTTTTAAATAACTCCCTGAACATGAATCTGATGCCTGCTACGCATCGCATCGTATCCACGTAAGTAAGAGAAGAAGAACAGCCCGTAGTCAAGGGCAACAATAAAGCGAAGCCGATGGAAACGCAGTTTCAAATTTGCATGCCGTGATTAATATGGATTTTTTTTTTTTCCCTCCCAGGAGCGTATTGGCACAGGCGTTCCGTCGCTCCGTACAGACCCACAGTAATGAATAAGTAATGCTGGAACATAAATTATGCAGCTTGATTAGTAATGGAGCCCAATGTTTTCGTTGCATTATTGTATGTCAATACGTTCACGAGACCGACGTCTGTACTTCTGGTTCAGGATTTAAGAGTCGGCGCGGCAGGAAATGAGGGATACGTAGTGTATTAGCAGCAACAACAAGAAGAAGAAGAAAAGAAAAAAAAAAAGTAGTAATATATCTCACGTTCGTTCATGGAAATAAAAACAATGCAAAATAAGAACTCTGATATTTCTAGTGGTTACTGTCACACACAATGAAAGAAGAATTCAATTTAAAAGGGTTCTCCAGTTGCAATATCTCACCACTGTCACTTCACATGAGACAGCACTCTCCTTAGGGACTAAAAAAAAAAAAAAAACACTCATGCATTTGTGTGTGCAGCTCAATATACCTCTCGAACTGTTTCCTCTCCAGGTGCTGTACAGCTCAGTGGTTAATAAATTAACTTTAGCCCTGGAGAACAGATGCAAAGAACCATTCATCACTTGCCATGCATAATGTACAGGCTGACTGACGTGACTCTTATTACATAATCGCCTGTATGGTGTGTGCTGCTTCTTCTTCCTCCATTTGAATTTTTTAGTTAAGAGATGTTAATGCATTGTAAGGTCTAGGAGTGTGTGAGCACCCTGAACTGACCCCATCAGTGTATGATCCTGAATATTTAATGACAGATGACAGATCTGCACTCAGTCACACGACTACACTGAACGGGTCAGGCAATTAACATTCACGCCACTACGTTACTCTGCGGTCTCCGGCTGCAAGACAAATCGCAGGTACGTGTTCACCTACCCAATCGAATATGGATGTTATCAGATCTTTATATTTCATCACATCTGATGGGATAGAATGTCCATTATTCTGGATCGGATAGTAATTCCGCAATGCGTTCCATAGAATAACGCTTTATATTAACGTCCTCGTCTCGTTCTATGACATTATTGTTTCTATAGCACCAGCTCAGGAACAGAGCGGGAGAGAAAGAAAGAGGGAGAGCAAAAGGAAATTATTGATTATCATTGCTGGACTTAAGTGATAGCCGTAAATAACTTGTCTCCTAGATGTTCCACGACAGTAAATGTAAAACTACAAACTGGTAAAATGAGCAACATGTATTTTCCATTGAGGAACAATATCAACCTTTGTACAAGTAGAATAACTCACTCCAGGTAGGGCAGTTACACCAAAACTAAGGCATATTGTACCGCATGACACCATTCCAGTGCCATTAACCTTACACACGATAAAAAGGTTAATAAGGAATAATTGTCTATATAAAGTTGTTTAACATCCAGTGTCACAGTCTTCAACCATTCCTTATACACACAGATGAATATGAGGGTTATTCAAGTCAAACCAGGACTTTTGATTATGCAGAATAATAGAAAACAGTTATAAAAAATAAAAAAAAATTATACTTTTTATTTTACTATATAATCCACTACTACACTAATGCACTTATCCCAGCGTTTCACTAGTGCTTGGATACCATCAAGTTAAAAAGTTTTCCCAGTACAGTATGTCGTAGCCATGATAAGACTGCCTGCTTCACCTCTGAAACCCCGGCCTCCCAGGAACTCCTTTAAAGGCCCAAACATGTGAAAATGGCTTGGAGCGAGGTCAGGATGAGGTCAGGGTAATATAACTTCCAGCCGAGTTTCTGTAACCTGTGCATGTGGTGTTAGTGAAGCGACTTTGAACATCCCATGTCCTGGCTTGACTTGAACGGCCCTCGTATTTTTAGATTTTTAGACCAAATACCTATGATCACGGACGGGTATGACATCCCACAATGCATCTGAACCAACCAGATAACACGATTAAAATGGAGCCGCGATCTTTAATCAACTTTAAGATTCACTTCAAACTTCAATTCACACCAGAATTCAAACGCGGACCTCGACTGATGAACTAGCTCGCATACATCACTGTTTACGGCATTTTGTTCCCCAAACGCTATTTCACCCTCTGTCTCGGGAACACCGCGACAACCACACAAGCAAGTACAGCTAATTACTCATCAGAGGTTGACGAGGTGGCTTAACCTCATCCTAATGCGGGATAAAATCTAAGTAGCACAGCGTTCCGTTTCGCTAAAACCTTCGCCGGGTTCAGCACCGGCTGCCATTTGCATTTAATCTCTTCTAAATTAAAGGTTGCTTTGACTGGTTGATTTCTGATTCCACTCCAATGCTCTAAAATAATGGCACTCTCTTGATGAAAATGACAAGAGTGTGAACAGAAGAGGAAACATAAAACTAGCCTTGTGATATAGGGTTCATTTTCCCCGCAGAAGAAAAAAAAGATGATATTATTTCTTGTTTTTCATCAGTCTTTATAACACTGATTAATAATCGGATCAGTCTTTGCTTTTTAAAAACAATAATGCCAGATCAGCACTTCCTGGTTTGTTACAGGATGAAACAGGATGATTCGTTAATGACTCGACGTATTTATCCTTTCCGTATACTCCAGCGATCCCTTGATCAATGAGACAGAAAGCAAACCTCCAATGGATAAACATTAATGCCAGGCTAATTTAGGAAGCTATTACGTCTCAATTAGTGCAACTCGGTTGAGTCATGTTGCTCTCTGGTCCCACCGCAGCAGCTGCCTGGGGACAGAGTTTTCCCTCCATTCCCCACGACACGTTCATTTGTTCCTCTGCTTTAAGTCTTTAAGAATCACTGCTACAGTTAGCGTTGTGCGCTCTCAGTTCGGAAAGCAGGAACGCTACTGTGCAAGACCTCCTTATTTCCAGGGTCAAACGTCATGAGCACAAGTTTTCATTATAAATGCTGTTGTGTTGTATGGAGGCTGGAAACGATGCTGGTTGTGGTTTTGCAGCTCACGGTGGGCTTTGATGACTCAGAGGTCTTCCTTTATTTACTACCGAGTCCTATTCTAGCAACATACGTTGTGTGAGGGGAGTAAGAGTTTTCTTATCGTGAGGAAAATTCCAGACCTCTGTCAGTGGATCGATGCAATTAAACCGGATCTTTCGCCTCACAAATGACTCATTAATCTTTGCCTTTCACTTACGCTTTTGATAAAAATGTTAGATTTCCATTTACAATACAGGTTAACATTATGCTGTAACATTCTTGTCTTACACTCGATAAAAAACAAATGCAAAACCATCATCTTGCATAACCGCTTGGGCAAAAACAGTACAAAAGAAATCATTATATATTGTTATTTTATTATTATTGTGCCTGTTGTGTCCTACTTATTCAATTATTGAAAAGTAACTCTTATTAAATAAAATTTCAAAGAACTTATCCTGATGGTCGCTTTCTAAATATACTTTACAAACACAACAATTAAAACGATGTTAAAACATCACATTGCCTCATTTACAGACAAATCTCACTTTTCTCACTCAAGATATTTCTAAATCGTTTCTCATTACCAAAAAAAAAAAAAAACAGATCCAAATGCATTTTGGTAAAAGCACTGTGTTACTTCAGATATCCAAGTCATCTCGTAATGTTATCTTAGGCTACAGAAAGTCCCCTACATACGAACGAGTTCTGTTGCGAAAGCCTGTTCATAAGTCCAATTTGTTCGTAAGTCCAACAAACATAGTCTGGGTATTTGGATACTAACACAATTAGCTATACACTAACATGATCCATGATCTTGTTCTTGTTCTTTAGAACGATTCATGTTAAAAGAACGAACAATGTCTGCCATCTTTTCACCTCGCTCCATTCTCTCAATTCTTTTTACTTTTGCCTCCATCATTATTACTTAACGCTTCTTACCAGTACCAGCTTCATCGCTGCTTCCGGACATCCTGGGATGCAAGAAGGCAGGTTCGTTTCTTCGAAAGTTTGTAACTCAAATGTTTGTATGTAGGGGACTTGATACACAATTGCTCCGTACAGTCCCCAGATTCGATTGCTCCCTTTGCTCTTCTCCCCTCTGACCACCTTTTGCATTGTTAATAATGTTTCGTACCTGAGTACACTTGCATATTCACGCCTTTCAATACAATAGATGGCACCTGGATGATTTGGGAGCCACTAAAAAAAAAAAAACACAGAGAACAAGAGTGCACAGAAACCTTACTTCGTGTCAAGGTCCGTGCCCAAGACCGTAGTGTGAAAGCACCCTCAAAGATCTGGATCAAATATTAGACTCGTTCACAAATGACACATCACTACTGTTAATGTGATGAATTAACGGGTACACAACGGAGATTATGCACATGGATGAAAACTAGAACTTTAGAACTAAATGCAAACAAAGACGTGAATATTTTATTTTTATTATTGAACAGTACACTGTAAAAGTCTTGAGCCCTCATTCCTTCATGACTTCATTGTATTTTTAATGTAGTCCTGAGGAATTGTTCTCCAGGCTGGTCTACATCAGTGGTGCACATCAGGAACCAATCATCATAAAGTCTTGTGTGTATCACAGGAGACGTGTCTGGAAGCCACAACGCTTCATTTCTGCACACTGACCATCATCAAATAAATACAAATTTGAATTAACACTGTATGAAACAAAGCTTATTATCCCAGTGGGATTATAAACCAAATCAGGATCATTTTAGCGCACAGCTGATAAAAGGCAATATTAATTAACACTGGAGCATACTGCAAGCGATGCTGTTATTGCTTCATTCTAACTATATGACTAGTACAAAGTATCATCAAATTGTTTCATCGGTTTTTTTTTTTTTTTTTGTTTTTTTTTGCTGAAGTCTTCTTGCTGTTAAGCTTGTTTGGGAATTGAAAAAACACACAACAGTCGATAAAAGAGAAACTTTAAAAGAACAGCATCCTTAACACCAGAGCAAACAAATAGGAGCTTGCAGTAATTTTATCTACAGGGTCCTTGATCGATATCTTTGAACATTTGTTAGCTTCCTACTAGAATTTATCTGTATTAAACCCATTAAGGCAGTAATTGTAAAAATCTGCACCTTTTGTTCCACCGCAGACAGATAATATAATTACAGCACAGCCTACAATAAGTTTCTCGGGTCACTCATAACGCACTGTTTTCTTTCCCATTAACGTGCCAAAGTACCAACCAGTGCCGAAAGTTTTAAAATCATTTCCATGCCTTGGAAACAAACACAGCAGATTAAAAGTTGTCTATACACCAAGTATGATCTAAGAAATGCACCAGATCAGACTATACATCTACAGTATACATTTCCATGGACACCTGTGACTATAGAAATTGTACTAAATGTCAACATGTGCAGTGTATCTACAGAGCATGCCAAGTATAGTTTAGTGCACAGGGTTGGATTAAACCATTTTGGTGAATTTGTTCCCCTCCCTGTATGACAGCTTTCTGATAGTGAAGGCTCAAAGCTGTCCATGTCAACACTATAATATTCAACATATTTCTGGACTCCCAGTTTAATTATGAAGAGGCACTAACCACCTTCAAAATCTGTGATCCACCTACAAACACATACAGTATACTAGCACATATAAATTGTGAACTGCTGAAAGTTTCAAAACTTTCAAGTATGATCTTGAGAGGGCACAGGTTCAGGATCAAACTCATGCACGAGGGAAAGCCCCCATAATTCTAAATAGTTTAAAGCCCAGACATTAACCTGATTTACACTGTTTGGCTAGACTTGAAATTTGTTAATCAAATGTTCTCTATCCAATCTCAAAGAGCTTGAGCAACTTGCCAAAAGAATAGGTAAAAGTCAGGATGCAGCTGTGCAAAACTGATTTTGAAGCCAAATACTGTACTAACTCACAGAGGTGAATATAAAACCAACAAATGTCTGTTTTTTGCATCTTTATACAAAAAAGTAAAAAAAAAAAAAAAACACAAAAAACCCACAGAAGTTTGATACACTGCACGAAAAAAATAAAAAAGTTACCATTCCAGTAGGATCATAATGTTCGTCAGGATCAAACAAAGAAAACTAAAACTGGATTTAGAAAACTCACTCATTCATTCTCTATACAGGGTTGGACAGGATGCCAATAGAGCATAAGCGCATACATTTATGCATTTGGCAGACGCCTTTATCCAGAGCAACTTCCATTTTTCTCATTATACATCTGAGCAGTTAAGGGTTAAAGGCCTTGCTCAAGAACCCAACAGTGGTAACTTAGTGGTCGTGGGGTTTGAACCGGGGACCTTCTGAACTATAGTCCAATGCCTTAACGCACAAATCTGCATGTCCTTGGGCTGTGGGAGGAAATCGGAGTACCCTGAGGAAACCCACCAAGCATGGGGAGAACACTTTCATACACACAAAGATCTGAAGGTGGGACTCAAAAATAAAACTGGTTTTGGCTTGGAAGGAGTGTCGCATCTCTTGTGTTTAGTTTGTGTTAAAGTTTAAGTTCATTTAAGAAAGAAGGAGGAAAGAACCCATGTATGTACAGAATGTATGTACGTATGTACTGTACTGTATGGATGTATGGATGTATGTATGGATGGACTGGACCTAATTCCCACCTAAATATCCAGTTTTATCTGGAAATACTGTGCTTTTTAAACCAAAAAGTTAGTTCAAATTTCTGCTTCCTGTTGTCTGTAAAAAGGTGACAGTATCGAGTCAGTGGAAGATATTGGCACATACCCAGGGCCTCAATATCAAGTTTGTTATAAATACAAAATATTATGCAACATGAAATTTATATGCCTCGTTTCTTAAAAGTTCGTCTTTGGCTCAGTGTGACTCCCATAACATTATTTTTACCTGCATCCTGTCAAGTTACCTCAGTCGGTGTATATATAGCCCCTCTAGTGTTACTTTTCTATGCAAGGCCTTGCCGGAGTTTGCACTAGTCATCCTTGTTTCCTGATCTCCATTCTGTTTTTTTGGGGGCTGGTTACTTGTTTTTACCAAACCAAATCTGATATATATTATCAATATCTATTTATTCTACTGATAATATATGGCCATGGGTTGAGCTTAAAAAAAAAAGGAAAAAAAAAGTAGTCTTTACTATTACGCAAAATTTATTTCTTGCATTTTTAATAGCTGTAACTGTGTGTTCTGGATAGAGATGACTCACGACAGCTCTTCTGTCATGGAAACTAGCAGACTGAAAAGAAAAGCTCCATGCTCTAAATCGTCTACGCGGTATTACGCAAGGATTAAAACACAGCAGATTTTGGTTGGTTATAATCAAGTTATCCATGACAGGTGGGATTATTATAGTACGAAGGTGCATTCCAAAGTGTTTTATTACTCTTATACTACAGCAATCTGTCGTTGAACATCTTGGAGGAGAGTTAATAATATTAAGACAAAAATATGCACCTTACTAGGAGAAAACACATTCTTGTGTCACTGACACTGGAGACTCCTTCCATTAATGCTATACTGTATAAATGCAAAAAAAAAAAAGTTTCTATGTGAACAATTACTGTACACACCATCCATCCATCCATCTAGGAACATTTGTAGTCCAATTAGGCACAGTGGGGGCCAATGCTGATTACCATTGTATTTATTCCCATTTTACGACCTCCGGTTACACACTTATTCACACATTACAGGCAATTTGGGAGCAACAATAACCTAGTCTGCATGTCTTTGGACTGTGGGAGGAAACCCCCAAAGCACTGGGGGAACATGTAAAGTCCATGCACACAGACCTGAGGTGGGACTCGAACCCGGTCGAAATGATGGAACATTTGTGGAAGGAGTCTCCAGTATCAGGAATTACTCTTTCCAGGTTCTCAGTGACATGGCAAGGTTTTTTCTTGTGTTATTAACTTCAATAGAGAGAAAATAAAGACAGAATGTAAGTGAACAACCTTGTTTCATGGAAGCTCCATATCATGTTATTATGCGACTATAAATGCTTAAACATCCTGATCATTAATAACTTATAAATGCTAATCATTGCCAAAACAGTGTGGTGGAGGAAGAATAAACACTTTGGGATGTGCGGTTATTGAAAGTTAGGCAGCTTCAGGGTAGTAACTGTAAATTCCCTTCGCATCAGGATTCATCACACCACCCAGTTGTTGTCTACTTTCCAATAACAGCATGGCTGGTCATGTTTTATTCCCTACTTAACACCTTTTGAGTGTTATAGAGTAGTATAAAGATTGTTGTTTCTAGTCTATATAGACTGTTTGGATCTCTAGCTCCTGTGTCTGATTTTGTTTTAAAGTGAAATATCGCTCTATTTTTAGCATCAGGATATTTTGCTCAAAGATATCATACAAAAAAAGAAAAAAAAACTGCACCGTGATGGACTGAATTGATTCATTTAGTCCTGCAGCTGTGGAAACAGTCCCTGTTCATAAATATACAGCATCAATGCATAAATAGATCAATGGACTTTGAGATTGAACAGCTGAATAAGAGCAAAACAGATTTAGTCAAGGGTCTCTATGGAACGTACTGTATTGTAGAGAGGTTCTGAAAAGAGTGTATTCTTTTTACAAACGTGTATGTATTTTTGCCTCTAATGACGTGACTGTTAGAATCTCAGATTAAGGTCAGATATTTTTTTAAGGGGGGGGGGGTTTCTCACGTTTCTGAATTTGATGCCAGTACAGTGTCAAGATTGTAGCGAATCCTGGGGAGATCGTCAGGACGTTTGTCAAGGTTCGAAATCGCAGCTGTTCAAAAATGAAATAAATTAATTAAACAAGATTTTTATTTATTTATTTATTTAAGTTATTTGTAGGTGAACTGTACTGACACTTCATTATATCTCCAAAAACTAGCCAGTTCCTAGCCAATTTGCTAACTACAAACCATCACAAACTGTCAGCATTTCAACTCAGGATTAGATAAGAATTGGCCTGGTTCGGCCAAAAAAACTGCTACGGTCCAGCAACAAACTGCTTCTACTTGTAACAACACGTAAGCGCTCACGATCGTGTCGCGACGCTAGCTGTACTGAATGCAGCGCTAACTAATGTAGTGGCCGAATGCTTTATTTTTCCACCAACAACATACTGTAGCCCCTTAAATAGGGAGTATGAAGCTATTTGAGACTCGACCCCAGCTCGTTTGCTACAGTAAGTGCAGATTTCTCGCTAGCTATGATAAGATCAATGGGACGCACCGAATTTTGCACCATCGCACTCATGTTAATGAGAAGGCATCAAAAACAGAGAACTACGGTTCGTTGTTAATGAGTCAGCTGACGGGAAATGAATGAAATCCTTAGAAAATGGGTTGCCTTTTACAAAAACAAAAAGTATTTAAAAAAAGTAGTGACAAATTGCAGCAAATGGACAATTCATAGTAAATTGTTAGGTGCCGTGTGAACTCACTAGGTAAGTTCTTAGACTGTTCATGGAGGTTCAGAATAGGTTTGGTTCATAGGGTCAAAAGTAAACTGTAAGTGATTTGTGAGTACAACATAACTTTGACTGGCTCATCATAACCAATTCATAGGAGATTAAGGCATGTGATGTCACATCGTCAAGCAACCGAGAACCTTTAAACTTTCAAAGATCTCAAACCCTATAGATAGAACCCGAGATGGTTTCATGTCTCAATTGCAGGTTATTAAAAAAGAAAAGACCTTTTTATTAATCACCCTTTTTATTCAGGGCCTATTTATATTTTCAGCCATAACCTTTGTATGCTACTGTTATAAAAGGTTATGTACATATAAATATATGTAATGTGATTTGTGCTTATTGTTAAACTACATAATAGAGAGAGAGTGTCTTGATCAATAGATTATAAAATGTGTTAAAATGGCACAGGTAAAACACATGATCATATAATTACAGTGCAGGTGGATTATTATTAAGTGAAATTAGATTTAATTACATTACCAGACCTGGGCTAAATTATTAATCCACCAATCATAAATATTCATTGGAGGCATGCACAAAATGTATGTAATTTCAGCCGAATTCTTCGCAGTTCCATCCAAAACTCCTTCACCGTCATTTTCCTGATGAGAAACGGATGACACAAGACAAAGGCTATTGATTGAGATTTCTTCCCTAGCACTTCTTATTACTTGTGGAAACTTGTTACTAGGACTGCACTGCGGTGGAGGAGACAAGGTCGACAAATTGATTTTCTCCTAAATGGTTTTGTAATGCTCTCTCAAACTGAAGCTGTGGCTGAAAAACTACACCAGCAAAAGTCTTCAGCTGTACACTCCAATGTGGTGATGCGACGCAGAAAGCAGAAACAACATCTGAACTTCGCAAACATCTGATTCAGGTACCACGAGTAGTGTCTGACGAAATGCAGATTCGTCACAACCATAGAGTTCCTATAAAGACTATAGTCGTGAAACCTGGGCACTAAAAAAAGTTAGACAGAAAGACAATCTACTGTAGGCTTTTGATGTTGGAGAAAGGCCAAACGTGATGAACAAAAGAGGTGAAGCGATCACATAAAAACCATCTTGTTGGAAGCAGAAACATAATGCTTCACTTTGAAAAAGACCTCATGCTAGGAATGGTCAGTGGTACCAGGCTGGCACAGGACTCGCTGGCTCCACACCATCTAGACAGACACTGGCAAGAACATGAGTGAAATGAAGGAGTTGGCACAAGATCGTAGAGCATGCAGAGCGTAAGCATGAAATCTCCAAGGGTCGGACATGGCTGAATGCATAATACACAGTAGCGTCTGTATCTGACGTCGCGCTACAAATGTAGTTCTCAATGAACATGACTATCTGCAGCATATTTTTTACAATGAAAATGTTTATAAACATATCAATTCATGCTGGTCTTTGTCTAGTCAGTGTTGGCAGACTGGACTGGAACCCAGTGTGCTCTCCTGCTGGTGTAGCCATGTATATTGCCGATTTTGAGATGCTTTTCTTCTCATCATGGCAGTGAAGAGTGTTTATTTTACTTTCAATAGCGTTCTGGTCAGCTTGAACCATCATGATGATTCTCCTTCCTCCTACAGATCTACCACTCGCTGGATGTTTTTTTGTTTTGCGTAATCTCTAAAGACTGTTGCAGTTAAAAATCCCAGGATCAAACTTACTCCTCGTCTATACCGCTTTATCCTGTATACAGGGTCATGGAGGGGCCTGGAGCCTAAACCCAGGAGACTTAGGGCATAAGGTGGTGTACACCCTGGAAGGGGTGCCAATCCATTGCAGGGCACATGGGGAACATGCATACACACATTCACACACTACAGGCAATGTGGGCCTGCCAATTAGCGTAATCTGCATGCTTTTGAACTGTAGGAGGAAACTGGAGTACCTGGAGGAAACCAACCAAGCAAGTGGGAGAACATGCAAACTCCATGCACACGGACCCTGAGGTGGGAATCGAACCCAGACCCTGGAAGGTGCACGGCCACTGTGTTAACCAATAAGCCACCACTAAGCCGCAGACCTCAACCATTTCTGAATATTGGATGTGAACATTTACAAATGGGTTTAACCTGTATCTCCAATATTCTCTATACTGCTTATGCTATACAGGGTTGCAGGACGTTTGGAGCCTATCCCAAAGGACTTTGGGAATGGGACAGGGTGCACCGTGGATGGGGTGCCAATTCATTGCAGGGCTTACAAGCATACACACACACACACACACACTCTCAGACTATGGGGAATTTGAAAATGTTAATTAGCCTACTCTGTCTGTCTTTGGACTGTTGGAGGAAACCGGAGTACCCGGAGAAACCCACCAAGCACGGAGAGAACATGCAAACTCCATGCACACGGACCCCGAGGCAGAAATCGAACCCGCGACCCTGGAGGTGCGAGGCCACAGTATTAACCACTACACCACCGTGCTGCCTGTATCTGCATTATTGAATGTGTTGAGCTTTATGTTGAAAAGAAGTTTATGTGTTGAAAGAACTTTTATAGTTAAGAAGACGTCGTAAGCCTCCTTTTGAAAAGAAAACAATCCAACAACATTTGGAACACTTTTACTGTATGTGAGAAAAAAAATAAGGTCCAAACCCCGCGAAAACCATACACACAACTTGTAACAAGCATCCTCGGTTCGTCGCTTTCTTAACGGCTTCATTACCGACATCTGTATCTGTGCAACACCACTTACATTGTTTTTATTTATTTATAAAGGCATGATGCAGTGATTTGTTATTGTCTGTCGCACCCCTGTTTCATGGTTTTATTGACAGTTTTACTGCTTATAGTTCATTTTGTTATTATAATATTATGACGGTGCTTTTATGTTTTAGATTTCCTGTCACTTGCTTCATTGGTTTAAAGCGATATTTTTTATAGATTCATTTTTTATCACACCCTAAGCGTACGTTGAGGTGAGCGAACAGATTTCTAGCCTTTGTTATCACTAAACGTGGTCATAGAAAGCTAATAAAAGTGCAACCTTCAAGATTCTGACGCTCACAGCCACATACAGTGAGTGCACAAAAAGTATCAGGAGTGCTGTGCATTATGGGACGGCGAGCTTGATTCAGGGAAAGATACTGAAAACATCACTGCTTTTGGAAGACATTAACATTTAGCAAATATTCCGACTTTCAGCGAATAACTAATAGAGATCAAATGTAGAACACAATGCTTTAGAAAGCCATACACAACTTATCTGTCGGCAGCTTCTAAGGCAAACTGGCAAACCGGCCTCAAATGCTCAATTCCTTGCAGAGACCGCCTTTGTAACGAGTTCCTAAAGCTCTGGATTAGCTGAGTGACAGGTCAAGTCCCAAGCCTCTGAAGCCTTCCTAAGCCGCTCCTTTCATTATCTGAGCTCGGACAAAGAAGCAATCACTTAGCAGGACTGGGGAAAAAGGTTAGACTCTGGATTTGTTTTAGTGTCCACATCATTTATTTGAGGACAGATTTGTGGTTTTCAGTCACGTCAATGTCGCAAAAAAATTCATTATACCTCTATAAATACAAAGTCAGGACTTAAAGGAGAGGACAAGTGCGAACGCTAATTAGATATCCTGGGGAAATATCTGAAACGTCTAAATTTCAGGGAGAACAATCAGGTTTTTACAGTTGACCCAAATATTTGAGTCTGAGTAGGATTGATTTTTGAGCTCGTGTGGGGGGAAAGTGCAGACATCTCAGGATTGTTTTCACTCAAAGGGAATTCTCTGAACCACAAATCGATCACAAACACAAACACACACATTTTCTATATATA